>PVKM010003364.1:0-58192 GCA_004027735.1 Carollia perspicillata
TTCAAAGATAGACCACATGATAGGACACAAAACAAGTCTCAACAAATTCAAGAAAATTGAAATCATACCAAGCATTTTCTCTGACCACAAAGGATTAAAATTATAAACGAACCCCAAGCAAAAACAGCCCAAACACTCAAAATCATGGAGATTGAATAGCATGCTATTAAACAGTGAATGGGTCAAGAATGAAATTAGGGAAGAAATCAAAAAGTTTCTGGAAACAAATGAAAATGACTTATGACAACCCAAAACTTGTGGGACACAGCAAAGGCAGTCCTCAGAGAGAAGTTCATAGCAGTACAGGCCTACCTAAGAAAGGTAGAAACATTTCAGACAAACAATCTAACCCAATGCCTACAAGAACTCAAGGAACAACAACAAAGACAACGCAGAGCTAGTAAAAAGAAGGAAATAACCAAGATCAGAGCAGAATTAAATGACATAGAGACTAAAAGCACAATTCTAAGGATCAATGAATGCAGGAGCAGGTTCTTTGAAAAAATAAATAAAATTGACAAGCCTTTAAGCAGACTCATCAAAAAAAAACAGAGAAGACCCAAATAAACACAATCAGAAATGAAAGAGGAGAGGTTACAACTGACACCACAGAAATACAAAGGATTGTAAGAAATTGCTATGAGGAGCTATATGCCAAGAAATTTGAAAACCTAGGTGAAATGGACAAGTTTCTAGAAAAAATATAATCTTCCAAAACTGAATGAAGAAGAAGCAGAAAGCCTGAACAGACCCATAACAGTGGATGAAATTGAAATAGTAATAATAAAACTCCCAACACACAAAAGCCCTGGACCAGATGGTTTCACAGGAGAATTCTACAAATCATTTAAGGAAGCACTAACCCCTATCCTTCACAGACTATTCTGAAAAATCCAAAATGATAGAAGACTCCCAAACTCTTTTTATGAAGCCAGCATCATCCTAATCCCAAAACCAGAGAAAGACACAACAAAAAAAGAAAACTTTAGGCCAATATTGGTGATGAACATAGAAGCTAAAATTCTCAACAAAATATTGGCAAACTGCATCCAACAATACATTAAAAAGATCATACACCATGATCAAGTGGGATTTATCCCAGTGATGCAAGGATGGCTCAACAATCCCAAATCAGTAAATGTAATACACCACATAAACAAAAGCAAAGACAAAAAATACATGATCATATCAATAGATGCGGAAAAAGCATTTGATAATGGACAGCACCCATTTATAATAAAAACACTCAGCAAAGTGGGAACAGGGGGAGCATTCCTCAACATAATAAAGGCCACATATGAGAGACCTACAGCCAACATGGGCAAAAACTAAATTCTTTCCACTAAGATTAGGAACAAGACAAGGTTGTCCACTTTCACCACTTCTATTCAATGTAGTAGTGGAAGTTTTAGCCACAGCAATCAGACAAGAAAAGGAAATAAAAGTCCTCCAAATTGGAAAGGAGGAAACAAAACTGTCACTGTTTGCAGACGACATGATAATGCACATGGAAAATCCTATAGACTCCACCGCAAAACTGCTCAACCTAATAAATGAATTCAGCAAAACAGTGGGATACAAAGTCAATATCCAGAAATCAAAGGCATTTTTGTATACCAACAATGAAACAGCAGAAGCAGAAATCAAGAAAAAACTCCCATTTGATATAGCAAAAAGAAAAATAAAATACCTAGGAATAGACCTAACCAAGGAGATAAAAGACCTATATGCAGAAAACTACACAACACTGAAGAAAGAAATCAAGGAAGAGACAAACAAATGGAAATATATACGGTGTTCATGGATCGGAAGAATTAACATCATCAAAATATCCATAATACCCAAAGCAATTAATAGATTCAATGCAATACCTATTAAATTACTAATGGCATCTTTCACAGATATAGAACTAACACTTCAAAAATTTATATGGAACCATAAAGGACCATGAATAGCAGCTGCGATTTTGAGAAAGAAGAGCAAAGTAGGAGGGATCACAATGCCTGATATCAAACTGTATTACAAGGCCACTGTAATCAAAACAGCCTGGTACTGGCATAAAAACAGGCACATAGACCAATGGAAGAGAACAGAGAGCCCAGAAATAAACCCAGGTCTCTACGGTCAGTTAATATTCTACAAAGGGTGCAACAACATAATATGGAGCAAAAACAGCCTCTTCAACAAATAGTGTTGGGAGAACTGGACAGCTACGTGCAAAAAAAAAAAAAAAAAAAAAGAAACTCGACCACCAACTTACACCTCACAGAAAAATAAATTCACGGTGGACAAAAGACTTAAATATAAGTTGTGACACCATTAAAGTCCTAGAGGAGAACGTAGGCAGGAAAATCTCAGATATTTCACGCAGCAACATTTTTACTGATATGTCCTCTAAAGCAAGGGACATAAAGGAAAGAATAAACAAATGGGATGTCATCAAAATGAAAAGCTCTGCACGGCCAAAAATAACAGCATTAAAATAAAAAGAAAACCAACTGTATGGGAAAACATATTTGCCAGTGATACCTCAGACAAGGGTTTAATCTCTAAAATATACAAAGAACTTACATGACTCCACTCTAAGAAGACAAGCAACCCAGTTGAAAAGTGGGCAAAAGACTTGAACAGACACTTCTCCAAGGAGGACATACAAAGTATTCAGAAACACATGAAAAGATGCTCAATATCGCTAGCTACCAGAGAAATGCAAATTAAACCCAAAATGAGATACCACTTTACTTTACACTGGTCAGAATGGCCATCATAAACGAAGCAACAAACAACAAACGTTGGAGAGGTTGTGGAGAAAAGGGGACCCTAGTTCACTGTTGGTGGGATTGCAGACTGGTACAACCACTATGGAAAGCAGTATGGAGTTTTCTAAGAGAACTAAAAATGGATCTGCCTTTTGACCCAGCAATTGCACTGCTAGGATTATATCCTAAGAACCCTGAAACTCCAGTCCAAAAGAACCTATGCACCCCAATGTTCATAGCAGCACAATTTATAATAGTCAAGTGTTGGAAGCAAACTAGGTGCCCATCAGTAAATGAATGGATCAAAAATCTATGGCACATGTACACAATGGAATTCTATGTGGCAGAAAGAAAGAAGGAGCTCCTACCCTATGCAACAGCATGGAAGGAACTGGAAAGCATTATGCTAAGTGAAATAAGCCAGGCAGTAAAAGACAAATACCATATGATCTCACCTTTAACAAGAACCTAAACAAAAAAACAAACAAGCAAGCAAAATATAACCAAAGACATTGAAATAGAAAACAGGCTGACAGTAACCAGAGGGAAGAGGAGAGGGAATATCAGGAGAAAAAGGTAAGGGATTATAGGAACAAGTATAAAGGACACATGGGCAAAACTAAAGGGGGTGGAAATAGGAGGGAGGTGGGAAGCACTAGGGGCATGGCCTAGGATGGGAGTAAAATACAGAAAACTGTACTTGAACAACAATTAAAATAAAAAAAAACTGAGATCAAGGAAGAAATAAAAGCTACCTGGAAACAGATGAAAATGAACACACATCACAAAATCTAAGGGACAATGCAAACATGTGACAGCAAAATTCATAGCATTACAAGGAAAATTCAAGTATACAATCTAACCCTATACCCAAAAGAACTAAACAAAGAACAATAAGAAAGGCCAAGAGTAAGTAGAAGGAATGAAATAATAAAGATCAGAGTGGAAATAAATGTCACAGAGTCTAAAAAAATACAAAAGATCAGTGAAAAAGGGTTGGTTCTTTGAAAAGATAAACAAGATTGAAGAATCTTAATGCAGACTTATCAAGAAACAAAGAGAGAATACCCAAATAAAAAAATCAGAAGTGAAAAAGAAGAAGTAGCAACTGACATTACAGAAATAAAGGATTGCAAGAAAATACTATAAACAACTATATGACAACAAATTGGACAAACTTGGAGAAATGGACAAATTCCTAGAAACATACAATCTTCCAAAGCTGAACTAGGAAGACTCAGAAAACCTAAATAGACCAATAACAACTAATGAAATTAAATCAGTAATAAAAAAAAAATCCTCTAGCAAAGAAAAGTCCCAGACTGAAAGGCTTCACAGGCAAATTTTACCAAATATTCAAAGAAGAGCTAACACCTATCATCCTGAAATTATACCATAAAATTCAAGAGGAGAGTTCAGCATTATCCTAATTCTAAAATCATATAAAGACACTGCAAAGAACGAAAATTATAGGCCAATATTCCTGATGAATATAAATGATAAAATTCTCACCCAAATATTAGCAAACTGATCCAGCAATATATTAAAAAGGTCACACACCATGACCAAGTGGGATTTATTCCAGGGAAGCAAGTTGGCACAATATTTGCAAATCAATAAATGTGATACATCACATAAACAAAATGAGAGGTAAAATCACATGATCATATCAATAGATGGAAAAAAAGTCACTCAATAAAATCCAGCATCCATTTATGAATAAAAAACTCTCAGCAAAGTGGGAGTAGAGGAATCAAACCTCAACATATGACAAACCTACAGCCAACATACACTCAATGAAGAAAAACTAAAAGTATTTCCCTTAATATCAGGAAAAAGAAAGGAATGTTCACTTTCACTGCTCTTACTCAACAGAGCACTGGAAGTCCTAGCCACAGCGATCAGACAAGAAGAAGAAATAAAAGACATCCAAATTGGAAAGGAAAAAGTAAAACTTTATTTGCAGATGGCATAATACTGCACACAGAAAACCCTAAGGACTCCACCAAAAATCTACTAGATCTAATAAATGAATTCAGCAAAGTAGTAGGATACAAAATTAATATCCAGAAATCAGTGGCATTTTTATACACCAATAAAGAACTCTAAGAAAGAAAAAGTAAGAAAACAATCCCATTTACTATTGAAACAAGATGAAAAAAATAAGATACCTAGGAATAAACTTAAAGAAGTAACAGGCTTATACTAAAAAAAAAATAGGATATTGAAGAAAGAAATAGAAGATACAAACATGTGGAACATATACCTTGTCCATGGGTTGAAAGAATTCATATCACTAAAATGTCCATACTACCCAAAGCCATCTATATGTAGTGTAATTCCTATTAAAATACCAATGGCATATTCCACAGATATAGAACAAATATTCCAAAAATGCATATGGAACCAAAAAAGACCCCTGATAGCCTCAGCAATCTTGCGAAAAAAGAACAAAGTTGGAGGAATCATAATACCAGATATCAAACTATACAACAAAGGTATTGTAATCAAAACAACCTGGTTTATGTGCTGGTTTAACAGCACAAGAACAGGCATATATGTCAATAGAACAGAACAGAGAGCCCATAAATAAGCCCATGCCTTTGTGCTCAGTTAATATTTGACAAAAGAGGCATGAGCATACAGAGTGAACTAAAGACAATCTCTTCAATTAATGGTGTTGAAAAAATTAGGTACGTGCAAAAACTGCAAATAGACTACCAACTTACATCATACACAAGAATTAGCTCAAAACAGATAAAAGACTGAAATGTAAGCCACAGAACCATAAAAATCCTAGAGGAAAACATTGACAGGACATCTCTTGGAGTAATATTTTTGCAGATATGCCTCCCAGGGCAAGGAAAACATGGGAAAAAATAAACAAGTGGGACTATATCAAACTGAAAAGCTTCTGCACAGCAAAAGAAATCATCAACAAAATATAAAGGGAACTCACCATGTGGGAGAACATATTTGCCAATGATGCAACCAATAAGGGGTTCATCTTCAAAATACATAAAGAACTTACACAACTCAACACAAGGAAGACAAAAAATCCTATTTAAAATGGGCAAGGGACCTGAATAGATACTTCTCCAAAGAGGACATACAGATGGCCAATAGAAATATGAAAAAATGCTCAACATCATTAATCATCAGAGAGATGCAAATTAAAATAATGATGTATCACCTTACACCTGCCAGAATGGCTACTATCAATAAATCAACAAACAACAAGTGCTGCTGAGGATGTGGAGAAAAGGGGGGCAAGCCTAGTGCATTGTTTGTGGGACTGCAGACTGGTGCAACCACTGTGGAAAATAATATGAAGTTTCCTCAAAAAATTAAAAATGGAACTGTCTTCTGATCTAGTGATTCCACTTCTGGATATATATCCTAAGAATTGCAAAACATCAACCAGAAAGAGTATATGCACCCCTATGTTCATAGCAGCATTATTTACAATAGCCGAGATCTGGAAACAGCCCAAGTGCCCATCAGTAGATGAGTGGATAAACATGCTGTAGTACATTTACACAATGGAATAATACATAGCTATAAAAAAGAAGTAACTTTGACCCTTTGCAACAGCATGGATGCACCTGGAGATTATTATTCTAGGCAAAATAAGGCAGTCAGAGAAAGACAAATACTACACAAATTCATTAATGTGTGGAATCTGATAAACAAAATAAAGTAATAAATATATAGAACTAGAGGCATGGATACATGGAACAGATTGACAAATGAAGAGGGGATGGGTGAGGGGGACTGGATGAAAAAAGGCAAACAGAGTAGCTAAAGAGCATATATGCATAGTCCATGTATGTGGACACCAGTATAGTGAAGGCCAGGGGAAGGTGGGGCAGGGGCTTGATCAGGTGGGCAAAGGGGGGACATGGGGACATCTGTAAGAGTTTCAGCAATAAAAAATTTTAAAAAAGAAAAAGATAAAACAGAAAAAAAGGCCCTTGAGAATAATTATTTTTAAAGCTAAGTATTTAGGGATATTTTAAATAAAAATTAAGTATTTTAAAAGGAAACAAAGTAAAATTATATATAAAACATAAATAATGTGAATAAAAGCTAAGCCCTTCAAAGGAACAAAACCATGATAGGGGGAAGATAATAAAAGGATAAGAGTCCTTAGTGAACAGACAAGAACAAAAATGCTAGATAAAATCAAGCAGTTTACGGACTTCCAAATACTTTCCCACCAATAAGGAGAATAAAAAAGACAAAAATTGATGGCTAAATAATATGGAGTTTGGTCATGGGCACTGCTACCAAAAATAAAAAGAAAAGGAAGGAAATATAAATAGTAGAAAAGGGTTTTCTGTAATATTATTAACAATAAAAATTTAATTAAAAAAACAAAGAAGGTCTAAATAAAAAGTATCATATTTTTGGCCTGCAAAGAGAAACTAAAGCCCAAAAGAAAAACTCAAGGAAGAACTTACTTTCTAAGGGGGCAGAAGCATAAAATGGAGTAAAAATAGCCTCTTCAAGAACAAATAGTGTTGGGAGATCTGGAAAGCTACATGCAAAAAAATGAAACTTGACCACCAACTTACACCATATTCAAAAATAAACTCAAGGATATATAAAAGACTTAAATATAAGTCATGACACCATAAAAGTCCTAGAGGAAAACATAGGCAGGAAAATCTCAGATATTCCATGCAGCAATATTTTCACCGATATGTCCCCTAGAGCAAGGGACATAAAGAAAAGAATAAACAAATCAGCCTTAATCAAAATAAAAAGCTTCTCCACAGCTAAAGAAATCATCAGCAAAATGAAAAGGAACAATACCATTTTCCCATACCAACCATATGGGAAAACATATTTGCAAATGATACCTTGGACAAGGGGTTGATCTCCAAA
Source organism: Carollia perspicillata (assembly GCA_004027735.1). Lineage (NCBI taxonomy): Eukaryota > Metazoa > Chordata > Mammalia > Chiroptera > Phyllostomidae > Carollia > Carollia perspicillata. The sequence goes on from PVKM010003364.1 coordinate 7,650, forward strand.
ATATATAAAGAACTCACACAACTCCACTCCAGGAAGACGGAAAAAAAAAGAACTTACTTTCTACTTTAACCTAGGAGGGGAACATGTACTTGAGGGATACCTTCTGGAGGAGAGCCTGGGGGAGACAATGCGGCTCTGGCTTCCCCATCTCCCAGAAGCTTTCCACCCCTTTCCTTGAGTGTCATTTAAAAATAGTGGTTTCCTAGCAAGTAATCAGGAAATGCTAAGCAAAGAGGTTCCATCTGGCCTACTTGGAGCCCTAAAAGGCTGTGTGCTGTTAGGTTTATGCTGCAGCTCCTGTGTTTGAAGCATCTTCAGTTGTCTCTGGCCTGACTTTGAAGGCAGGGCTGAATAAGATGAAATCAGGGGTTTCTGGGAGCCTAGTCCTAGAGAGAGGTATTTGGTGGGAAGCAAGTCCAGTGTTAGAGGGTTCTCTGGCTGGGCTTTTGGAGGCGAAAAAGAGGCTCATTCAAGTTGCCTCAAGAAATAGGGTCCTGTGTACACAGAAACCAGGAAAATATGAACAACTGGATCTTGGGAGAAATGGAAATTGGAGGGTGTCCATGGCCCTTTGCTCTGGTGCTCCACCATGAAAAGGATTGATATCAACTGAATGATTGTGTACCCCACATCCCAAGTCCTGTGTTGAAACCTAATGTCCAAAGTGATGGTACTAGGAAGTGGGTGGTACTTAGGTCATGAGGGCAGAGCTTTCATCAATGCTCTATAAAAGAGACCCCACAGAGATCCCTTGTCCTTCCACCCCATGAGAACACAGCAGAAAGACAACTGTCTATGAGTTAGGAAGTGAGCTCTCACCAAGCACTGAATCTGCTGACATCCTGATCATGAATGTCCAGCCTCCATAACTGTGAGAAATAAATGCCTTCTTTATATGCTCCCCAGTCTGCAATGTTATAGCAATCAAAAACACAGACAGTGATTTTACAATTATTTCTCTACTCACTGTGTCATCTTTTCTTTCTAAATCCACTAGATTTGTGTAATGCTACATCATGTGGATTTTGTTATAGAATAGATAGATAGGATATGTGTAATAACATACTAAAATATGGTCTTTCTTCTTCAGTTTTGACTGAGAGCCCAAAAGCTTAGCACAAAGCAAGAGATACAAAGTGTCCCCTCATTCCAGAGTGACGTGGTAAACTGTCTACACAGGACCTGCAAAGAAGATATATAAACATCCACTTTGCAACCCTGAGCATATCAACCACCTTGAGGGTATTAAAGGTTTGATATTGAAGTAGGGGGTGGGTGTTGAATTTTTTGGACAGAGTTGTAGGAATGTTGTGAAAGAGGAGAGAAGTTTCCCTTCATATCAAACCAAGTGATTAGAGATTTAAGGGACCAATTAGAGAATATAATAGACATAATAGACTGGTGCTGGACCTATGCCTGTAATGGTATTGAAGGCAAGAGGCCATGGCTGGCTAGTTAGTGCATTGGCATAAAGAGTAGAGAGAGGTGTACCCTAATCACTGTAGGGCCAAAATGCTGATAGAAGCCTGGAAGAGAGATGGTGGTCTGGGGCTCCCTCTAAAGAGATTCTGCTCATAAAGATTGCTTGGAAGAACCTGGGAGCCCTAACAAGAGACCAAAATGGCATACCAAAGTATACTCATGAACTAAGGGAAATGGATAGCCAGAAGAAAGGAATGGTCTCTATCAGTGAAGCTGCAGAGACTTTAATAAGGACAGGAGACATAAGACCAAAGAGAAGAAAGTCAGCTTTAAACATCCAGCAGGCCAGAAAATACTAGCACCACAATGCAACAGTACTCATCAAGTAAGACTTTTCCTGCTCCTTACATCTCCTCCCTCCCCCTGAGCAATGGTTTTTTTAGGATAAGCAGTAGCCTAAGTCAGGGAGGGGAAAAGCTGATCACAGTCCCTCCTACCTACTTCAGTTTCTGATATGAAGAAGATGAGTGCTGAGTGAGAAGTCTTGATATAAGAAATTTAGAGTTTTTATTATGTGAAAATAATTGATGTTTCAGGAGAGAAAGAAGATAACTGAAGGACCAAAGGTCTTCAGTAGACAGTTGGAGATGGGAATCCACCCAATATTTTAGGGCAGGGACCTGCCTTAATAAGAGCAGGTACCATTTACTTGCTATAGTTAGGAATTGATGGGCTGGGTGGAAATGACTAGGCAAAGACAGCTGGATTTCCAGGCAGTGATGAGCTGCATTACAGCTGAGTCAACTTGCATTTAGAAGAGGACCAATCCATGAAGTTGTGGTTTTCCTCTAACCATGCTTACTTGGTTGAGAATGGTGCAGAATGGAGCACTGGTCTACCTAAGATTAGGGCTTTTATGGTATGTTGGGTGAAGACAAGGACATATTCAAGATATGATGATGCTGAAGGGTCAGAGAACCTACTTTGGGTTAGGAGAGAAGTGAAGACAGGATGGGGATGAGGAGCACTAGATTTCAGGGCCAACAGAGCAAAGGTCCTGATGAATATGAAGAACTGTGGGACCAACTGTGTCTGCAGGCAGCCATCACAGACAACCTTAAAACTGACCCCATTCATTACCACCTGTCCACCCTTCAAATATTTTTAGAATCTCCTGATTGTCTATTGTCTGACTCTTCTGTTTTTGGCAAGTTCCATATGTCCTACAACAAACTGCTGAAGCTGTTAATACCTCAGTTCTTGACCCTGCAACACTACTAATAGGATTTTTCTTTTCAAGTTTATGTTCCTATACTCTTTTATACTCGCACTACCACTTCTGGATCTGTGCACTCTGAATAAATGTCAGTAATTTTTCAGAAGAATAGAGGCTGGGGCATATGTGTAGCCCCTCTTGACCTCAGTTGGGTTTTTTTTTTCTCATGTACAACTGTTTATTACAGGAGAGTTTTAGGAGAGAAGTAGAATCCTAGCTCTTTTGGGTGGGGTCCTGGAAATAACAGGGAGAGACATACAGCCATAGACTCTCCAGGATCCTCCAACCACAATAGCAAACTCGAAACCCAGATGTTAGGTAATGCCAGCCAGAGAACTCTCCTTAGAGGACAAGTGTCTCAGGGGATAAAACTAGAAGTTGTTGAATTATCTTGACTGTGTAAGGTGAGGTCAATGTGATTAGGAGCTACCCAGCAAAGTTAGAACTTCTTGGCCTGTGTGTCCAGCTGGTCTGTTGAAATACACATGGTAGGTAGAACACAAACACACACCCCGCACACACAGAAAAAAAACAAAAGCAAAAAAACCACATGATGTTTTTAGACCTCTGTTTTGTACTAACCAGACATCTATTCTGCCTTCTGAAGACAGAATATCCTTAAGGAAATGGAGTCCACTCTAAATCGCCCTTAGTGATATGGCTTTGCCTTCTAATGGGAGTGGTTTTAACACCAATGTGTTTATTCTGTGACTCTGGAGCCAGATCACATTGCCTCATAAGAATTGACTATTCAGTTTTCCAGAACTTTATTAGCTGGTTGTTAAAGGTACACATTATTTGAAATTAAATTATATAAGCTGACAATTACATCACATTAAAAACAAAGGAAGTAAACACTTAAAATTCACCCCTTGATAATTATTTTACAGAATTTTATTATTATCTGTGCTCTTGAGGTTATATACACCAATTGTATCTATTTGGTGGACATGTTATAAAATGGAGTTCCACTGTGCATCCCTTCCTAACCCTGTGTTCAGTCCAAATAGGCCATAGAAAATAGTAGTCATTACAAATACCACCCACCCATCTCCTTCCTCCAAGAAGGCTGGTTGTTAAACACTTACTAGCACACCACTGGACTCCACGGATGTGAGGGAGATCAGTCAGAATGACCATAACATCAGTGCTGCTCAGGAGCCTCCCATTTTCTCTGCCCTATCTGTACACCGTTTTCTGTGCAGGGAGGGGGTAATACTGCATTTACTTATTTGAAGGGCATCTTGGCCAAATGGTCTCCCTCAGACAGCAGTGCTGAGGAACGGGCTAAGGAAATATTTTCCCAGCTCTGCCTGGTTTCCTTTTGAACAGGAACAAAACCGGTTCAAAGAAATGCAGCTGGTAGGTAAGTAAATAGGGCAGCTGTGGTGTGAATTCCAGCTGAAAGAGAAACCTTATGAATTTGGTTTATATAAAAAATGCTTATAGATTCAGATTTTCCTCCCTCCCTCAGTCTCTCTCCTACAACAAGACACAGTCTGCTTGGATTGCCTTCCCCTTTCCTCTCCCCAGGGGACACAACCAGAACCTGGCTCTTCTTTGGCTGCAGTACAGGATAAACTTGCTATTTTCTGGACACTTGTGTCCAGTGGTAAAGCAATTTATTTCTATTTTAACTGTGAACATTGCTTAGACTCCATGGGACCCTTTCAAGGGCCTATGTCCAAAGATCCGCTGTTCTGAGCTAGAATAACCCTCCAGCTACAACTCTACACAAGCTCAATTATCTCACTTGAGGGCCAAGGACAGAAGGAGGAGGTGGGGAACTTGCAGGTTTAGGAATTCAGCTAAATTTCTGATCTTCCCTAAAAATGTGCAATTTTCTTTCCTACCCCAAAACCTAATGATAAGTTAGCCATACTAATGATGCACTGTGAACATGCACTCAAATTAGTACATGCCCATCACACTCCAGAAATGGCTCTATTTTCTATTTGTTTTTATATGTGTGTTAGGATGCAGTATAGCAATCTATTATGAACCTGAATACTTGCAGGTATGTGTGTGTGTAGACAGGCATGTATGAGCGCCATTTTGTAGATGACTGTGTGTTTGAATGGGTACAGAATCACATGTGCATAGCTGCATGTGTTTCTCCATCTTTGCTTTTGCATATGCAGATGTGATTGTGTGTGTGCAGGAGTGAGCCCAGTGACTTTTGCAAACCTGGTTGAAATGCTTGGAGAGCATCATCATCTTATAAAAATAGAAAAACAGAAACATTTTGAAGAGTTAAAAAAAACACACTAAAACATATTTCTTTTAAAAGACTCCCTATGTTCTCCCTATGCATAATGGAAAAATACCAAATATTTGAATTTTTCTGTCATGATAAGTATTGTTGATTTTATCCAGGGATATTATTTCACTTTAAGCTAAAAGTTCTTTAGCGGGAAGATTGTAAGGGACCAATGAGAGGCTGTGGCCCCTAAAGGGGCAGGTTTGAGTATATCAAATATCCCTTGTTTCTATACAGCTGCTACCATCTGCCTCTAGAACATGTTGACCCTCTTCCCACCGTTCAAAAGGAAGGAGCTTTTCTGTAGCTGTCCTCTATTTGGCATAAGGGTGAGGGCCAGAGGCCATGCCCTTCTTCCTTTTGAGGACAATGAAACATAAAGAAGACATGAGATTGTTGGAACAAAATGTGGTTAGAACCAGGGAAAATGGCTCTACTTTATGGGCCATGAAATACAAGGACTTTCTGAAGTGTTTGTGAAGTATCTTCCAGGTGATTGCAAGAAGAGGAGACTCACCTCTCTAAGGTGAATTAGGAAGGGCATACAATCAGCAGGATGACCTCTGCAAGTTTTAACAGTACATTAACTTATATTTATTGGGTATTTATTATGGTGACATGGGTCAAGGGATTTATGTGTATCAACTCTTTATCTCCATGATGACTGTGGAAGGATAATTATTAGCCTTATTTCACCTTATGAGGAAAATGAGACAAAAAGGTGAAGATGCTTGGCTAAGGACAAAGAGCTAATGATAAATTAAATGATGTATCCAGGATTCATTCCCAGGTGATCTGGCTCCAGAGTTCATGCTGTTAGCCATTCTAGTCTTCCCAACTCCGCTCCAGGAGTCTGTGTCACTTCAGAGTAGTTAATGTCTTTTCTTATTGCTCACATACAGAGGGTTAAGGTTTTGACGGTAGTCATCAAAGATTCCCAACTGCCAGGAATACTTTTAGAAGTGCTTTCCTTCCATGAAAACCCAAAGCTTGAAGGTAACCTGTCCTCATAGGTTTGTATTGGAAAGTTTCCAAAAGGAAGGAAAGTAACATTTATTGACTCCTGATGTGAAACTGCCACTGATCTCCTTGCTTGTCACAATCACTGGATAATGGGGGGTGGGGAAGGAGGGAGAGTTTTCAGGAACATCTATAAGAGATACATGGACAAAACCAAAAAGGGGTAGAATCAAAGGTGGGAAGTGGGGATGGTTGGGGTGGGAGGGAGTTGTGGGGGGAAAGTGGAGACAACTGTATTTGAATAATGATAAAAAACAATTAATTTAAAAAAGAAAATAGTAAAAACAATAAAAATTAAAAAAAAGAAAGAAATTCTCAATCACAGTGTCTTGATGTACTTGTGCAACAAATCCTTTGCTCTGTCACCTCCCCTAGAATTGCAGAGTGTATCTGAAATAAAAGCTTGCTTTGCTCACAGACTTTTAAAAAATATGTTTATTGATTTTAGAGAGAGAGGAAGAGGGCAGAAAGAGGAACCTTGATGTGAGAAAGAAACATTGGTTGGTTGCCTCCCCAAACACGCCCTGGGGGCTGAAACCTCAACCCAGGCAGGTGCCCTGACTGGGAATTCAACCTCTGACATTTTGGTGTAGGGGGAATCCCTCAACCAACTAGGCTATGCCACCAAGTATCGTGCTCATAGACTTAAGTCAAAATGCCTTGTCCACAGCCCCTGTAAAGTTGTGATTACATCTCCTTGAATACAGTTGATTGAAGCAATGATGATCCAATGGCAGGCAACTCATAGCCTGTCTGGCCCTGACTAATGAGATTAACTGAGCTACTCAGAAGGTTGCTTTCAGGAATCTGAGCTGAGAACTACTGCAAGGAGATAGTCAACAGTGGAAGTTGAGGTAGAAATATGGTATATATAGAGAGAAAGGTCATGAAAGTCATGTGCAAAATGAGGTTATCAGGGAGCAGAAACTGGGAGTGAACAGAGGTTAAAAGTAAAAAAAGACACATGAAGAGAAAAGTGAAGAGAAAGTGGTTGATTGCCAATGGTGTTTTGGTTTCAGAACCATCACCAGCCCACATATGTCCTGAAGCAGCTTGAATGATTTCTTTGCAACCTGGAGGCCTACTGGGAATACCAAAGTATTTTTTCATTCATTTGACAAACATTTACTATATGCTATGTACTAGGCATTTGCTAGGCCCTAGGGATACAGAGAAGAATAAGATATTCCTTGCTCTCAAGGAGCTTACAGTCTAGCAGTGGAGACAGACACACATATGAGTAATTATAATACAATGAAAAAAGTACCAATCAAGATGTGTATATGCCACTAGAGGAGCCCAGAAGATGCAGTTTGTAATTAAGCCTAGTAGAATCAGGGAAGTTTTCACAGAAAAAAGTGACAACTGAGTAGACTGAAGGAGAAATAGAACTTCACCCGGAAAACAAAAGGGAGGGTAGGGAAAGAGGTATGCTGAAGGGACAGTAGGCACAAATGCAACAAAGTGTGATAAAGCTTGATATGATAGGGAACCACAGGTAGTTTCATCTGGTTGAAATTTCACCTGTGTATGAAGGAGTGGTAAAATATAAAGTCAAAAAGGGAGAATGAAATCAGAGAGTGAAGAATTCTGTATGCAGGACTAAGAAATCTAGATTTTTTTCTGAAAGCTATGAGAGGACATTGAAGAAGCCAAAGCAGGAAGTGATGTGGTCAGATTTTCCCATTAGATCAGCCTGCATGGAAGATGGTTTGAAAGAGAAGTGCGACTAGAGTGAGGGAGACAAGATAGGACAGGATATAGTAGCAGTCCAGGTGAGAGATATTCATGGGCAATTTGAAGGCAGAGAGAATGAAGATTGGGGAGATACTTGGGAGGAAGATTGGCAAAGCTTAAAAAATGATGATACAAAAAACAAAACTGCCTCAGAAATGAAACAATACTAAAAACATGTGTTCAGAACATACAACCCACAGCCCCAGTCCTCCTTTTCTTTGTGTTCCCATTTTCCTTTGAAATCACTGCATCTGCTGAGTATGAATAAGGAAAGAAAAGCCACAAGCCACATATGGTCAGCCTTCTCTAATTCAGACACCACTAACTCAAATCTGCAACAATACAGACTGTGACTGCTATTGAGTAAGAACTTCAACCTACTTTCTTCCTTTGTATTTTCAAGCTTTTAGTCATCAGTAACAAGCAATCAATAAAAAAGCAGCAGTTTCTTTCAATCAAGGACTTGAGGTGTTGTAGGCAGCTCCTTACATGGTGGTATCTGAGGGGTACCCAATATATATCCTGTACAAGACCACAGAGGTCACAAGACTTGAGATGAAATCATTAGCGATCCATTCCTTTAGGAGAGGCTTTGGTCTCTCAGGACTTCCCTTTTACAAGGCAATCATTCCTGAGATGGATAGGACATTTAGTCATTCTAAGCCCAGTGGGACTTTGGTTGAGTATATTGCCTTTGGCTTTCACAGAGGGATCAAGGTAATATAAGAGGGCTATATAAGTAGTTCACTTATTTAGAGAATTGTGAACTTTGGTAATTTAGTCTTTTAACTGGCTCCAGTGTGTTTTCCATCCCAGAATGATCCAAATGACAGATTCCCAAAGATTATTTCAAAATTAGTTGAAGGTTTCAGGGTTGGATAAATGTCTGGTACCTGATTGCAGCCATTCATGGTTCTGACATATGCAGTTGATATTTGCTGCCTCTTGCTTGTTTTTCAGTAAAGCCCTGGTGAAAGTTTTAAACTGAAAGGCTAATGCTTGGAGCCAATAAAGAGTAGGCAACTAGGGGAGACACAGGCACTTGCACTATAAATTCCAATTTCTGGTGAATTGGATTGAAAGATTTCTTTGAATGTTTCCCCTTTCACTGGACTTGAGATTACTGTCTTCCTTTGCTGATGGGTTTGACTCTTCAATTGCTCCAACTTAAGCACTTCAGCTGGGTACACACAAAAAGCCTTCTAATTGGGCAGTCTCCTGGGTTGGAGGTAGTCCTGCATAGATGGCTATGTCTTGTTTGGCAGACTACTGGCCTGGCTGGCCAATACAATGCTAGCACTATGACTATCTTGTGGCCAGTCAGGTTTTGATTTCTTGTTGTGTGTCAGAGTTGAATTGGGTATCCAGGCAGAAGGTGAAGGAGTGCTGAGGAGTGAGTATCATCCTGGTGAAGTGGAATCATTTGGTTCTTTTGTTCTAGAAAAAGCTTGGCTCAGTTTTGTTGATGGGAGTCTGGGACAATTTATTATTTAGAATGCCCACTAGATGATTCTGATTAGAATGGTTAGTTAGTCTATGGCCATACCACCCTAAAAGCACCCGATCTAATCTGATCTTGGAAGCTAAGCAGGGTCAGACCTGTTTAATACGTGGATGGGAGAATGGTTACTTAGCAAATCCTTCATTTTGTCATAGTTTCCCAGAGTGTTCTTAACTCAGTTGGCAAGCACATTACTTTTGTCTTTAGGGCTCCCCAAAAGATCAAAGCCTGAGGAAAAGAGATCATCTTCTTACTGGACTTCTTAAGAATATTAAAGTTTTAAAATTATTTATATTATGTTATAATTCAATTATTTACATTATATTAGAATTCAAGCAGAATCAAAGTAGTCCCATAATAACTCATTTGTTGATTTGTGTTCCAAAAATGCCACTTTCAATGAAAGAAAAATTAGTAAAGATAGGCAAATTTCATATGAGATTTATCTTATCTATGCCTGTAGTAACTACATCTCACATATGTTAACAATTGTAACAAATACAGATTGTTGTAGTATTTCACTTCCCTTAAAAATTGTTTTAGGTATTATAAAAATTTAGCATTATTCATGTGAATGCCATTCATTACACGGTGCAATTTGTGACGGCAGGAAAATGGATGGGAACCACAGGTAGGTATTCTTATGTGCCATTTCACAGATAATCAAACAGAGACTCAAAACATTAAGTTACCTACCCAAGATCATGTAGGTAGAACATGTCAGAAATGGGATATAAACTTAGATCTTTATTTCATATTCTAGCAGTTTGATGGAGTAGAAATTTTGAAGGCTTGTACCACAAAACTATTGTCTAAACAAAATGTAGTTGTTATTTCAATGCCAGGTTCATAGTAAATCACTCTACAAGGACAAAAAAAAAGAAAAAAGAAAAGGCTTTAAAAACCATGAACCAAAATCAGTACTGTAAATGGCAAGCATAAGTGAAAAGTAAGGGTTTCTCAGAGAACAAATGCTGATATCAGAAATGCCCTTAGAAGACTAAGTCTTGGGCTCTCAGCAAAGTGAGGCAGCTAAACCCAAGACGCTGAGGTTAAGCCAAGAACCCACTAGGGTATAAGTTGTTTCCTGGTCAGGAGTGCCCTTGGTTTCCAGCAAAAGCAAATGCAAATTCTCACTAAGGAAAGCATCCTCATGTTAATTCTATATGTGTTTCAGAAATTAAAATCAACCAAATGCGAACTCACAATCAAAGATCACAGAAACAATCTCCCACATAAATTTAGCCCTGCCTCTCCATAAGAGCTTCAGGCATTAAAACGATCAGACACAAGGGACTTCTGGCCAAGATAAAGGTGCAGTTACTTGGAGGCACACTGTGCCTCTTCACACAACAAAAATAGGACAATAACAATTTAAAAACAAAAAAGCAACCAGAACTGACAGAAGATCAAACTGTATGAAAGTCCAACAACCAAGGAGTTAAAGAAAACACTCATCCAGACTAGTAGCAGGGGCGGAGACTGGCACATGGAGAAAACTTGAAGCAAGGCAATTGTTGGCAAACCCAGCGACAGATAGTGGAGTGGGACACACAAAGCTACAGCTGGCCGGCAAGGCTGCAGTGGCGGCTGGTGGGCCGGGTAGTCCCACATTCGCATGCTGATAAACTGGGAGGAACAATTGGGGAGTGAGATGAACTATACCGCTCAGAGCTCCAATGCAGGTAAATAAAGCCTCACACTCCTGACTGAAAACACCTGTGGGGGTTGAGGTGGCAGCAAGAGAAACTCCCAGACTCACAGGAGAGTTTGTTGGAGAGACCCACAGGGTCCTAGAATGTACACAAACCCACCCACCCACCCACCCACCCAGGAATCAGCACCAGAAGGGCCCAATTTGCTTGTGGGAAGCAGAAGTGACTGAAATCTGGCAGAGAGAAGAGCAAGTGCCATTGTTCCCTCTTGGACCCTTTCTTGAGACACAGCAACACAACCCAGCAGTGTGGGTTGCCCTGCCCTGGTGAACACCTAAGGCTCTGCCCCTTACTACATAACAGGATTGTCAAGACACAAACAAAATGGCCCAAATGAAAGAACAGGTCAAAGCTCCAGAAAAAATACAACTAAGTGATGGAGAGATAGCCAACCTATCAGATGCACAGTTCAAAACACTGGTAATCAGGGTGCTCACAGAATTGGCTGAATTTGGTTACAACTTAGATGAAAAAATGAAGGCTATGCTAAGTGAAATAAAGGAAAATGTACAGGGAACCAATACTGATGGGAAGAAAACTGGGACTCAAATCAATGGAGTGGACCAGAAGGAAGAAAGAAACAACCAAACAGAAAAGAATGGAGAAACAAGAATTCAAAAAAATAAGGAGAGGCTTAGGAACCTCCGGGACATCTTTAAACGTTCCAATGTCTGAATTATACGGGTACCAGAAAGAGAAGAGGAAGAGCAACAAGTGGAAAAGTTATTTGAACAAATAATAAAGGAGAAATTCCCCAATCTGGCTAAGGAAATAGACTTCCAGGAAGTCCAGGAAGCTCAGAGAGTCCCAAAGAAGGTGGACCCAAGGAGGAACACACCAAGGCACATCATAGTTACATTAGCCAAGATTAAAATTAAGGAGAGAATCCTAGAAGTAGCAGGAGAAAAGGAGAGAGTTACCTACAAAGGAGTTCCCATCAGACTGTCAGCTGATTTCTTAAAGGAGACCTTACAGGCAAGAAGGGGCTGGAAAGAAGTATTCCAAGTCATGAAAGGCAAGGACCTACATCCAAGATTGCTCTCTCCAGCAAAGCTTTCATTTAGAATGGAAGGGCAGATAAAGTGCTTCTCAGATAAGATCAAGCTAAAGGAGTTCATCATCACCAAGCCCTTTTTATATGAAATGTTAAAGGGACTTATCTAAGAAAAAGAAGAAAAAATGTGAATAAAATGACAGCAAAGTCACAATTATTAACAACCACGCCCAAAGGAAGAACAAAAGCAAACTAAACAAACAACTAGAACAGGAACAGAAACACAGAAATGGAGATCATAAGGAGGGTTATCAACAGGGGAATAGGATGGGGAGAGAGGGGGAAAAGATACAGAGAATAAGTAGCATAAATGGTAGGTAGAAAATAGAGAGGGGGAGGTTAAGAATAGTGTAGGAAATGTAGAAGCCAAATAACTTATATGTATGACCCATGGACATGAACTAAAGGGGGGGATGTGGGTGGGGGTATGTGCAGGGTACAGGGGAATAAAGGGGGGAAATGGCACAACTGTAATAGCATAAACAATAAAATGTATTATAAAAAGAAAAAAGGTTAAAACGGGGAATCATTTGGGAGTCTGGAATGGATTGAATCAATTTACATTACGTCTAATGGGAAAAATTGATTCAATTTTCAAACAAATCACATCATCTAACAGTCTTCCGGAACAAATTAAGTTTGGAAACCAAGATTCCACTGTATTTTTTTAGTGATTTGTTTTGGCTTGTGGTTACAATGAGATTCATATATAAGAAGCTGTATTTGATCTATCTTGAGTTGATGGTTACTTAAGTTTGAACACATTCTAAAGTTACTACATTATTTTACTCACCTCTCCCACATTTATGTCTTTAACATCATATTTTACATCTTTTGTGTTTGTCCCTTAATTTATTAGCAGAGTTACACGTGTTCTTACTACTTTTGCCTTTAACCTTCATACTAGCTTTATAGTTGGCCCATTACTAAATGTTTGCTTTTATCAGTGAGAATTTTTTCTTTCCTATATTTTCTTATTTTTAATTTTTACTTTTTCCACTTAAAGAAGTCCCTTTAATATTTCTTGTAATGCCAGTTTAGTGGTGATGAATCTTTAGCTTTTGCTTGTCTGGGAAACCCTTTATCTCTCCTCCAATTCTGAATAATAACCTGTGTAGAGTATTCTTGGTTGTAGGTTTTCTCTTTCAATACTTTGAATACAATGAGCCATTGCCTTCTAGCCTGCAAAGTTTCTGCTGAAAAATCAGCTGATAATCTTATGAGGAAATTTCTTGTACATAACTATCTGTTTTCTCTTGTTGCTTTTAAGATTTTTCCCTTTACCTTCAACTCTTGACATTTTAAGTATGATGTGCATTGGTGTACACTTCTTTGGGGTCATCTTATTTGGGACTCTGTAATTTCTAAAATTGGACATCTGTTTCCTTCACCAGGTTAGGAAAGATTTTAGCCATTATTTCTTCAAACAGGTTTTCTGTTCCCTTCCCTTTCTCTTCTCCTTCTGGGGCCCCTATGATGTGAATGTTGGTATGCTTGATGTTGTCCCAGTGGCCCCTTAAACTATCCTAATTTTTTAAAAATATTTTTTCTTCTCGCTGTTTTAATTGGGTGATTTCCATTACCTTGTCTTCCAGCGAACTCATTCTTCTGTATCATCTATTCTGCTGTTGATTCTCTCTATATTTTTCATTTCAGTTATTGTATCCTTCAGTTCTGATTAGTTCTTTATATATTCAAATATATATAATTTTATATTTTTGCATATATGAATTTTTATAAGAATTTATTTGTGCCAAACAGAGGATACACCTGAGAAAAATGCTTAATAGAGTAGCAGGTTCCAGCTTCTTCTTCTTTTTTTTTTTAGTCCTCACCCAAGGAAATAACCATTGATTCCAGAGAAGGGAAGAAATGGAGAGAGGGAAAGAGAGAAACATTGATACAGTGAAACATCAACTGGTTGCCTTCCTTATACAACCCATCTGAGGACCAAACGTGCAACCTAGTTATGTGCTCTGACTGGGAATTGAACTGATGACCTTTCAGCTTGAGAGATGATGCTCCAACCAACTGAACCACACCAGCTAGGGATAATTTTATTTTTTAGTTAGTTATATTCAATATTATTTTGTATTTGTTCCAGGTATATAGCATAGTGGTTAGACAATCATGTACTTTTTAAAAAATATATTTTATTGATTATGCCATTACAGTTGTCTCATCCCCCCCTTCATTCCCCTCCACCCTGCACACTCCCTCCAACCCACACTCCACCATTTAGTTCATGTCCATGTGTCATAAGTTCTTTAGCTTCTACATTTCCCACACTACTCTTGCCCTCTCCCTGTCTATTTTCTCCCCACCATCTATGCTACTTATTCTCTGTACCTTCTCCCCCACCACCTCCTCCCACTCCCCTGTTGCTAACCTTCCACATGATCTCCATTTCTGTGGCTCTGCTCCTGTTTAGGTGTCCAGTTATTCTGCTTTTGTTTTAGGTGTGGATGTTAATAACTGTGAGTTTGCTGTTTTTTTCACTGTTCATAGTTTTTATCTTCTTTTTTTAGATAAGTCTCTTCAACATTTCATATAATAAGGGCTTGGTGATGATGAACTCCTTGAACTTGACCTTATCTGGGAAGCACTTTATCTGCCCTTCCATTCTAAATAAAAGCTTTGCTGAATAGAGCAGTCTTGGATGTATGTCCTTGCCTTTCATGACTCGGAATACTTCTTTCCAGCCCCTTCTTGCCTGTAAGGTCTCTCTGAGAAATCAGCTGACAATCTGATGGGAACTCTTTTGTAGGTGACTGTCCTCTTATCTCTTGCTACTTCTAGAATTCTCTCCTTAATTTTAATCTTGGCTAATGCAATTATGATGTGCCTTGGTGTGTTCCTCCTTGGGTCCACCTTCTTTGGGACTCTCTGAGCTTCCTGGACTTCCTGGAAGTCTATTTCCTTTGTCATATTGGGGAAGTTCTCCTTCATTATTTATTCAAATAATTTTTCCACTCGTTGCTGTTCCTCTTCCCCTTCTGGAACCCCTATAATTCAGATGTTGGAATGTTTAAAGATGTCCTGGAGGTTCCTAAGCCTCTCCTTATTTTTTTGAATTCTTGTTTCTTCATTCTTTTCTATTTGGTTGTTTCTTTCTTCCTTCTGGTCCACTCCATTGATTTGAGTCCCAGTTTTCTTCCCATCACTATTGGTTCCCTGTACATTTTCCTTTATTTCACTTAGCATAGCCTTCATTTTTCATCTAATTTGTGACCAAAGTCAACCAGTTCTGTGAGCTTCCTGATCACCAGTGTTTTGAACTGTGTATCTGATAGGTTGGCTATCTCTTGGTTGCTTAAAAGTATTGGCTCTGGGGCTTTGAGCCATTCTTCTGTTTGAGTCATTTTTGGTCAGGTGGCACATGTTATGTATGGGTGGCGGAGCCTTAAGTGTTGACTAGAGCAGAGCATCTCCATCTCTGGGTTTTGACGCTGTCTGTGGGGGCGGGGTCAGAGAGGGACCAATGGCACCTGTTCTGCTCTCTCTTGGATTCATGTCTCTTCTGCTGCCTCCCACAAGCAAACTGGGCCTCCCTAGCACTCGTTCCCAGGTGGGCAGGCCTATGCACGCTCCAGGACCCTGTGGGTCTCCCCAATGACCTCTCCCGTGAGGCTGGGAGTCTCTCCCAGCATCTTTTCAATCGGTGTTTTTAGGCTTTATTTCCCATCACTGGGGCCCTGGGCTGTGTGGTCCGTCTTACTGCCTGCTCTTGCCTAGTTTATCTGCAGGTGAATGTGTGTCCGTGGTCGGCCAACTGCCCTGTGTGCCCTGCATGCTCTGCTCGTCTCCTCCCCATGTCTGGTATCTGCAACCTCTGTGCCACCTATGCTCCCCAGTGTTCCTCAGTCTGCCAGCCACTGCCTTTTCCTGCTGTATTCCCTCTCCACCAACTGCCGACTCTGCCCCTCTTACTGGTCTGGTTGAATGGTTGTCAGACTTCTGTAGTTCAATTTTCTGTGTTCTGGTTGTGTTATTGTTTTAAAATCTTTGTTGTCCTTAATCTTGGTTGTGCAAGGAGGTACAGTGTTTCCACCTATGCCTCCATCTTGGCCAAAAATCTCGACAATCATGTACTTTACAAAGTGTTCCCCTCCATATTTCAAGTACCATCTGGCCATGCATAATTATTACAATATTATTGACCACATTCTCTATGCTGTACTTTAAATCCCCATGACTATTTTGTAACTATCAAAATGTACTTCTTAATCCCTTTACTTTTTTCACCCAATTCCCCAATCCCCTCCCCTCTAGCAACCCTGAGTCTGTTTTTATTTTGTTTGTTTGTTTGTTTGTTTGTTTTGTTCTTTAGATTCCACATATATGTGAAATCATCTGTCATTTGTCTTTCTCTAACTGACTTATTTCATCTAGCATAATACCTTCTAGGTACTTCCATGCTGTCACAAATGGTAAGATTTCATACTTTTTATGGCTGAGTAATATTTCATTGTAAATATGTACCATGACTATTTTATCCACTTGTCTGTTGATGGGCACTTAGTTTACTTCGATACATCAGTTATTGTAAATAACATTGCAATGCACATATTGTGCATGTATTCTTTTGAATTAGTGTTTTGGGTTTCTTTGGGTATAATTATTCAAAAAGAATATACAGATGACCAATAAACACATGAGAAATATAAATTAGAACCACAATGAGATATTACCACATACCTGTCAGAATGGCTAACATTAATAAATCAACAGACAACAAATGTTGGAAAGGATGTGGAGAAGAGGGAATCCTTGTGCACTGTTGATGGGAACACAGACTAGTGTGGCCATTATGGAAAATAGTGTGGAGGTTCCTCAAAAAATAAAAACAGAACTGCTTTATGACCCAGCAATTTTACTTTTTAAATATTTTCTCTTTGTTAAACTTTTCACTGAGTTCATCTATTCTCCTGAGTTTGTTAAACATCTTTATAGTAATTGTTTTGAACTCTTTATTTAGTAGATAGATTGGTTATTTCCATTTCACTTAGGTCTTTTCTGGGCTTTTTCCTGTGTTTCATTTGGAACATATTTCTCTGTCTCCTCATTTTGGCTTCCTCTCTGTGTCTGTTTTTATGAATTAGGCAAAACAGCAACCTCTCCCAGTATCAAAGGCGTGGCCTGTGTACAAGCCTCCCCTTTGCAGGCTGCATGTGCTGGGTGTCTTTGGCAGGTCACCTGGAGCTGGAGTGGGTGTGGGCCACAGGGAGACCCAGGGAAAGCTTCAATGAGGTCATCTTTGCATGCTAGTTGGAGGTGGAGTGGGTACAGGCCAAGGAGAGTTCTAGGGATAAGCCTTGCAGGGGTCACCTTGGCAAGCTTGATGGGACTGTAGTTGGAATTGGTCAGTCTGTGGGGAATCCTGGGGAAAACCCATGCCAGGGCCTCCTTAGAAGGTTAGTTGGAGATGTAGCTGGAAGGGGCTCAGGCCAAGGGGAGTACCAGGGGCAAGCTACACTGATGCTGGAAGCTGTGGCTGGGGAGTTTGAGGGCCACAGTGAATCCTAGGAGCAAGCTGCAGAACTGGTGTGGGTCTGGGGCCTGGAGTGCACTGGGATGACTCTGGTAAGCTGGCTAGAGCACCTAGATTGTGCTTCTACCTATGAGTCCAAGGTGGAAGTGTAGTACAAATGGTGCTCTCTAGTTCCTCTGACACCAGAGAGAGTTCCCATTGTTCCCTTCCCATGGGGTGGATGTTGCAGGGTTAGCAAATGGATTGCCTTCCCATATAGTCTAGATGCCCTTTTAACCACTACTTCTTTTGCTGTGATGCAGGGCAGGCAAGCCTGCTTATAGGCTCTTCAAGGATCCTCAGGTCAGTGTGTGTGTGTGGTTCTCATGGTACTATATCTCCATCTGTCCTATTCATTTCTGTGTGGTCTCTCTCACTCTTACTCTCACTCTCTTGTTTCTTGTGCAGAAGC
Source organism: Carollia perspicillata (assembly GCA_004027735.1). Lineage (NCBI taxonomy): Eukaryota > Metazoa > Chordata > Mammalia > Chiroptera > Phyllostomidae > Carollia > Carollia perspicillata. The sequence continues at coordinate 25,577 of PVKM010003364.1, forward strand.
TGTTCAGTCAGCCTGTAGTTCTTCTTCGGGGGAATTTTTCTGACTATAGGTGTACATTTGATGTGTTCATGGAAGGAGGTGAGTTCAAGGTCTCTTCCTGCACCACCATCTTGGACCGGACTCCTGGGAACTTCTTATTAATGCAAGTCCTCTCTACCCCAGACTAACTGAATTAGACATTCTGGAGCCAGGGCCCAGCAATCTATGTTTTGACAACCTTCCAGCTGACTCTGATGCAGATGAAAGTTTGAGATCCAGGTGACTGTGAGATCGATTCAGGTTTGGGAGGCATTGTTCCAAGGGTATTTCCAGAATACTAAATCTCACTGTGGCTCCTTTGGGCACATCCAGTGCAGTCCAAGTGGCGAGGAGCTAACACTGGACATCTTTAGTCTTCTCTAGGGGACTAGTCTGTTGAAAGCGAGGGGCTGGAATAGACAACTTCCCAAACTGTTGCCTTATGTGGCAGTAGTTTCTGCTGAGCCAGCCAAAAGTGCTTCTGAAAGATTCTATTCAAAGTTGTTAGATGAGCAAACATCACTGCTTTTTTTTTCTCTGCACCTGGAGTTTTGACCAGAACTGTTGGTAGCTGTGGCTGTGGCCCCAGGAAGTCTTTGGGGTGAAAGAACATTAATCCCCACTGCTGGGGTGCTGGACCTCTGGGAAGGAAATGGCCATTGGGTTCAAAATAGGGAATGTCTCCTGGAAATAGGCCTATTTATTGAAGCAGGAAAACCAATCCCTCATCTGCATTCCTAGCACAGTGTTTACATTTAGAAGGTGCCTGAATGGTGGGCTGTGCTAAACCTTCACCAGATGGTCTCTGGAGGTTTCTCTGTCTGAGGAAGACACATGACCAGGCTGACCACCCACAGACAATGTAACAGTAACATTAAAACCAAGGTGGGAACTTATATCATAGCTCAGTCAGGACACTTTGGGGCTGGAGCTATGGAGAAACCAGAGTGGAGGTTTGAATCTGTCCTGTCCTTCATGGCTCACATCACATGACCAAAGCAGTGCTCTGGCCACTGAACATAGAGAATTACATAGCTGTGTATCCTGTATCAGAGGCCTAGCTCTCTTAGTCATTTCCACAAAGCAGTGCAAGTCTTGCTTTCTAGTTTCCACTATAACTTATGTTCTTATTCCCATAGCCTTTGATTAATTCTGGCACCAGGAATCAATCCTTTGGTATTTTATGAAATCATAAGGCTTTGACTGTGCTGAATTTGAACTCCAAAAGGGTCAACATACACTCCATCGCCACTTTTGTTTCAGGAAGCCAATCTTATCAGCAGTGTGATTGGGCCACCTTCATGCTCTTTCCTAGCCTTAATTTCCATATTTGCAAAATAAGGATGGCACTGTCAACCTCATAATGCCCTTCCTTTATAACAAAGTCTAATTTTTTTTACTTGCTTTCTACTTTAGGCTGGAGAAGCCAATGCCTAGGACCACAAAATGATAGAAGTAGGACCTGAGTCAGAAGTCTGTGTCTCTCCACCCAGAATTACACAGTAGTGAGTTGAATTGTGTGCCCCAAAAGATGTTTAAGTCCAAATCTCCAGTACCTATGAATGTGACCTTATTTTAAAATGTAATGAAGTTAAAATAAAATCATATTAGATAGAGAGGACCATAAATGCAATAATTGATATCTTTATAAAGAAAGGAAAAGGGGGTTGAGATACAGAGGCACACAGGGAGAAGGTCATGTAAAGACAGATGCAGACATGACCATGATATAAATATAAGCCAAGAAATCCTGAGGACTGCTGGGAGCCAAAGGATGTAGGAAGAATTAGACAGCATTCTTCTTGGAGCCTTCACAGGAAGTGTGGCTCTGCCAATACCTTGATTACAGACTTCTAGCCTCTACAATAGTGGGAGAACACATTTCCATTGTTTTAAACCACCTAGTTTGTGGTAATTTGTTCCAACAGCCTTAAGAAATTTATACCCCTATCCTCCCCCAAACCCAGAGTATGGCTGTTGACCTTTGTTTGGCTGGGCTGGTTCCCATCAGCAGCTGCTGCCCTCTTGTTGATCTCCACCTTTCTCCAGCTCTCCCTAACATAAAGTAACATTTTTCATGTGGATCATACTTTGTAGTTTATAGGGCATCAACAACATTCAAGTTTTCATAAAGTCCTAACAACTACCCTGAGAATTTAAAGTTTAGTTCACCCCAATTTACAGATGTGGAAACTAAGGACTGAAGAGCTTAAACTGATTATTCTATATCTCATGACAAATAGTGGAAGAGCGAAAACTGAATTAAAATATTTTGACTCTTAAGCCAGGATTCCTTTTATTTATATTTCTATTATGAAATATAATAACACATATATATTAAAATGCACAAATAGAAATACCTCAAGGAAAGTAATACCCATATAACCACCATGATGCACTATGCCTACTGCCTAGGTAAACCCCTCCCAATCATTCACCCTTTCCCTTTACCCCCAAATGACACTGTCCTTTTCCAGACCTGTGCTTGTTTCACCAGATCACTAATTCCATTCTGATCTTTGTGTCACTAAGAATCAATGGATTGGACTTCTGGTTAAGGTGGCAGCATAGGTAAACATGGCTCACCTCCTCACACAACCACATCAAAATTATAACTAAAAAATAGAACAACCATCACTCAGAACTGTCAGAAATTAAGTTAAATGGAGTCAGACAACTACAGAATTAAAGAAACAACATCCATCCAGACTGATAGGAGGGGTAGAGTTGTGGAATGGGCTGTTCCCATATCCATGTATAAATAAAAATTTGAGAGGGCTATCTTGGGATTGAAGAATCTCAGACCTGCACCAGGCCCCCAGCCCAGGGTTCCAGGGCCAGGAAGATGTCTCCATAACTTTTGGCTGCAAAAACCAGTGAGGATTGCATTGGTGGAAGAAACTTCTGAAGTCCCAAGTAGTTCCTCTTAAAGAACCCACACATGGCCCTGCCTGGTGTGGCTCAGTGGATTGAGTACTGACCTGCAAACCAAAGGGTCACTGATTCAATTCCTAGTCATGGTACATGCTTGGGTTGTGGGCCAGGTCCCCAGTAGGTTGCATGATAGGCAACCACATCCTTATGTTTCTTTCCCTCTTTTTCTCCCTTCTTTCTCCTCTCTTTAAAAATAAATACATAAAATCTTAAAAAAAAAAGAACCCACACATGGACTTACACTCACTGCCTCTGAGCTCCATCACCAGGGTAGCAGCTTGGAAGGCACAATGGCATACAGGGAGAAACTGAAGTGTCTGGAATCAAGACAGGAGCTGGGGAATAGCTTTTTTCCAGACAGAAAGGTGGGCAGAGGATATTGTCCCTTTAATAAGCTCTCCCCACTGAGAGCCACAGAGATCCACAGAGCCAGCAGGCTGGTGCCATATCTGAGACTTCATCAATCTGCTAACACAGTTTGCTCTGCCCTGGAGAGCTCCAGAGACTCAGTTCCACCCAAATTATGGGCATACCCAAACTGCATTTCCATATGAATGACTGGTTTTGGCTCATGCTTCATAACTTTCTAAATCCTCTCAAACAAGCAACAGCCAGCCCTAGCCCTCCATTCCTCTGACTAAGGAGCCCCAGGCCCAGCATTAGCAGCAACCAGCCTAGATTCACAGTTGAGCTTTGCCTGGGTGTCTCCAAGTCCAGCACAAGTAGCAACCATCTCAGATTGCTTTACAGTTCAGGTAGGGTGCCCTGGAGGCAACACAGGTGGGGTATGACCATGGCCTGCATCACCCTGGATACCCCAAGGCCAATGGACCCAGTAAACAGTTACAGACCACATCAGAGAACCACCATTCTGCCCCTGCACAGCTGACCCTCCACAGAGGGAGGAAGTTGGTAGTCAGTGGTCACAACCAGTCCTTGCAGCTGACTGGCCTGCATAAATACCTCCTATTGACCTGCCAAAAGCAACCTCAAAAGGAGGGTGTACTCAGCCCACATAAAGCATACACCTTGAGTACCCAGCTTGGGTGATAGGGGAGGCTGTGGCACTGGACCCTACAGGAAACATACAACATTAAGCCATACTACCAAGACAGGGAGTCATAGCAGCTCTACCTAACACATAGAAACAAACACAGGGAGGCTTCCAAATTGAGGAGACAAAGAAACATGGCTCAATGGAAAGAACAGATCAAAACTCCAGAAAAATAACTAAACAAAATGGAGGTAAGCAATCTATGAGATTCAGAGCTCAAAACATTAGTTATAAAGATGCTCAAGAAACTCAGTGAGGACCTCAACAGCATAAAAAAGATCTAGTCAGAAAGGAAGGATACTCTTATTAAAATAGAGAACAATTTGCAGAGAAACAACAGTGGAGTTGATGAAGCTGAGAATCAAATAATTGATTTGGAACATAAGGAGGCAAAAAACAACCAACCAGAACAAGAAGAAGAAGAATCCAAAAATAATGAGGATAGTTTAAGCAGCCTCTGGAACAACTTCAAGAAGTCCAACATTTGCATCATAGGGTGCCATAAGGAGAAGAGAAAGAGCAAGAAATTGGAAATCTATTTGAAAAAATAGTGAAACAAAACTTCCCTAATTTGGTGAAGGAAATAGACATGTCAGTCCAAGAAGGAGAGAGAGTCCCACACAAGATGGATGCAAAGTGGCCCACTCCAAGACACATCATAATTAAAATCCCAAAGGTTAAATATAAAGAGAGAATCTTTAAAGCAGTAAGGAGAAAGTAGTTAGTTACCTACAGGGGAATTCCCATAAGACTGTCAGCTGATTTCTCAAAAGAAACTTTGCAGGCTTGAAAGATTGGCAAGAAATAGTCATGAAAAGCCAAGATTGCTCTGCTTAGCAAAGCTATTATTTAGAATCAAAGGGCAGATAAAGAGCTTCCCAGACAAGAGAAAACTAAAGGATTTCACCATCACCAAACCATTATTATATGAAATGTTAAAGGGACTTAGTTAAGAAAAAGTTGATCAAAACTATGAACAATAAAATGTCAATAAATACATATCTATCAACAAGCAAATTTAAAAAACAAACTAAGCAAACAAGAACAGAGAGAGAATCATAGATATGGAGAGCATTTTGATGGTTTCCAAGTCATCAAAGGGGAGGGGAGGTATAAGGGACTGGGTGAAGGGAGGGGAGGTATAGGGGACTGGGTGAAGAAGTGAGGGGATTAAGAAGTACAAATCAGTAGTTACAGAATAACCATGGGGATATAAAATGCAGTATAGGAAATGGAGTAGCCAAGGAACATACACATGATCCATGGTCATGAACAATGATGGGGAGATTGCCTAAGGGAATAGGGGTGCTGAGTAGAGGGAGAGAAAAAGGAAAAACTTGAAACAACTGTAATATCATAATTGATAACATAATTTTTTTTAAAAAAAGAATCAGTGTAGGCTTTAGTAAAAAGACAGAAACCTGTGTACTAAGAAATCTTCTGGACTTTTTTCTCTAAGGCTTAGGAGTTCTCTAAAGCTAGGCCTCTCTAGGGCTCTTCTCCATTCTTTCCTTTAGACAAAAAAAAAAAAAAAAAAAAAAAAAAAAAAAAAAAAAAAAAAAAAAAAAAAAAAAAAAAAAAAAAAAAAAAAAAAAAAAAAAAAAAACATCTCCCACTGGTCTTTACATTTTCAGAATCATAAAAACTAGGAGTGACAGCCATTTTTTTTGAATAAAGGAAACCACAGACTTTTAACAGGAATGTAAGGAGCAGGGAGGGCAGAAGGATAGGCTTAAGGGCTGGAATCATGGATGAGTTAAAGAAAGAAAGTAACATTCACCAGGTCCCCCAGGACAGCCTGTCTGTTACTTCTCTTCCCTCCTCCAATCAGAGATATTTCTGCTAAACTGGCCAAAGTCATGCTCTAGAAACCATATGGCTTTTTGAATCCTTCCAGCCCAAGTTTGTTGCCCCTCTCTTCTCCAGGAGTCTGTGTTCCTGATCTTGGTATTATAGGAGAGAATAAGAGAATAGGGGCTATTCAGAAAGCTCTAGCCAGGAATTTCAGCTGTCCTTCCTGCCTGACTTCTGGAAAGTCACTTACCTTCTTTGGGTTACGGCTCCAGTGTGCTGAAGCAAGGGCATGAATCAAGATCCTGTGAGGTGATGGTGAGTCAACACTGATGCAGATGTGAGATGCTCACTTGGGCTCCTAAGTGAGAAGAGATCACAGACATAGCTTTCCCTAGCGGGGTGCCCTTGGATTACACACAGGTCCCTAAAGGTCAGTGCAACTACTTCTGCAGGTGGGCAGCAAGGCTTAGGACCGACAACAGGAAGTCAAGGGGAGTGACAGCTCAGCCAGCTGTCAGTTACAATCAGCACCACTATACCTTCTGTCAGGGCTGTTGCTCTGTGGCCGAGGCCTTGGGAAAAGGCAGGACAGTGCAGAGGGTTGGGAGAACAGAATGGAAGGGCTCTCTGCTCAGACGTCCTGCCTCTTTATCTTGGACCAAGGCAGTGCAGGTCCCTGAGCCCAAGGGGAAATTCACACTACTGGAGTTTTTTCTGGGGAAAACCTATAGCCAAAGTTCCTGAAATCTGTTCCAAGGAGACTGGCTTTAGTACTAGAAATAGGAAGCCCTCAATTTAGTTCTGATTATACTATTTATAGTGTGCTTGAGCAAGTCACGTCCACTCTGTGAGCCTCAGTTTATGCATTTGTTAATAACATTTTCATTTATTGAGCACATCTTATGTGCTAGGTAATGAGCTAGCTGCTTAATATGTGTTCTATCTAGGTGCACACCTGACTGCGCAGCCCAGTGGCTTCCCATCCCACCCCAGCAGCAGAGGCTGAGCGCTCAAACCTGCAGGCCCCAGGACTGAGTGTTCCTGAACCCACCACCCAGAGGTACCCTGTGCCCAACACCATCACCCTGGGTGCAACAGCAGAGGAGGCGTGTTCCCACATCCACCATCGGAGCCATGGCAGCACCCCTGCCCTCTAGAGCCTACTGGATCTCTAAGAGGAAGGTAGATATGACCCCACAGAGGAGAGCAGCAGGGCTCAGGGGGTCAGCAATCCCTAGAAAGACTTAACTCAGTGTCTGGGGTGGGGTTCTGAACCACCATGAACAGACTCTGAGAGTCCCTAGCATCTAGGACAGCAAAGAGCTAGAAGGTGGTGTGTGAGTTGCTCCTAAGTGGTGCACCTTAAGGACAGCACAATTGGTGGACTGAGGGCATAGGCCAGCACAGAAGTGCACTGGGGGCCCAACAGTGAACTGAGGAACTGGGCTGGAGGCTGGACAACTGTGAAGAGTGATGCTCAGAGCTGGCCCCCATCCCTGCAAAACCACAATAAGAGAGAAAAATGAAACCAATTTCCCCTCAGTCTCCTGCAGCCAGGAAGACCAACAGAACTGGCTTGGCTTGTTTAAAGCCAGCAGGAGGCTTTATTTTATTCCTTCTTCCTTTCTTTCCTTCTTCTCCTTCCCCAGACAAGAGTCTTATTTTTTCCCCACCCTTTCTAAAAAGGCTAGTTGGGTGAAATATCATGGTTAAAACTATACATATCCAAAGGATCTCCTAACTCTTCTGTATGAGTTGGTACTTTAAATACCATAGGATACACTCCCACTGTCTTAAACCACTTTGCCTTCTCACTTCAACTAATCACAAAAAAGAGTAGGTGGGAGCTGTGAACACCAGTATACCTGCTGGAAGAGAAAACCCACCAACAAAGAACCAGCAACAGATAACAACAGAAGAAGGTGAAGGAGGGAGTGGAAGCTACACTAACCTCAATCCAGAAAAATCTGGTAATACAACTAAAAGGTGGAGAAATTACCCACAACAAACAGCTGAATAAGAGTGAGAGAGAAGCCTCAAAACCTTGTACACACAGAAGAATCAGCTTCAACAAAACCTGTCCACACCTGTAAAATAGAATACAAGATGTGATGGATGAAGTGACCCTCAGTTAACCAGCTGGAGGGAAGGACCCACAAAAAAAAAAGACACAATACTCAAAACCAAAAGACATACAGAGAGGCAACAAAAATGACAGCCCAAGACTAGTGAGCTCAGGAGATCATGGAGACTATACCACTGAATCTCACGGGTATTCTACCACAGAAGTTCACACCATAAACCCAGGGAGTCAGAATAGATCAATTTAAGAAGCAGAGGTTAACAAGAAGAGTCTCACAAATAATGGGAAGACAAAGAAACAATCCCTAAATGAGAGGAATGGAGGAATCCTCAGAAAGAATGCTAAATGAAATGGAAGCAAGTCAACTATCAGACATTGAGTTCAAAGCAATGGTTATCAGGAAGCTCAGTGAGCTCACAGAGAATTACCAGAAACTACAGGGAAACTACAATGAACTCACTGAAAACTATGTCAACAGGAAAAAGGAAAAAGAAACCGTCAACAAGGGCCAAGAGGAAATGAAGAATATGATTTCTAAACTGAAGAACACAGTAGAAGGAATCAAAAGCAGGATCGACGAATCAGGGGATCGGATCAGGGAGCTAGAGGACAAGGTAGGAAAAAACACCCAGAAAGAGAAAAAAAAAGGAAAAAAGGCTCAGAAAGAATGAAGAGGGGTTAAGGAAAATGCAGGACAATATGAAATGTAATAATATCCATATAATAGGGATACCAGAAGGAGAAGAACAAGATCAAGGGACAGAAAGCCTGTTTGAAAAAGTAATGATGGAAAACTTCCCTAATTTGATAAAAGAAAAAGTCACACAAATTCAGAAAACACAGAGAGTCCCAATCAAGAGGAGCCCAAAGAGGCCCACTTCAAGACACATCATAATTAAAATGGCAAAATTCCAAGACAAACAGAGAATTTTAAGGCAGCAAGGGAGAAACCAGAAGTAACCTACAAGAGAGCCCCAATAAGACTAGCAGCTGGCTTCTCAATGGAAATGCTCCAAGTCAGAAGGGAATGGCAAGAAATATTCCAAGTAATGAAAACCAAAGGCCTTCAACCAAGATTCTGCTATTCAGCAAGGTTCTCAATTAAAAAGAAAGACCAAATAAAGGGCTTCCTGGACAAAAGAGCCTTAAATAATATACCTCCTTCTAACCAGCTCTGCAAGAGAGGCTAAAGGGTCTGCTTTAAGAGCAGGAAGAAAAACAGCGAGAAAGAGAAATGAACACAGGTATGAAAAAATGTCAATGAATAACTACCTCTCAATAATATCCCTAAATGTAAATGGCTTAAATGCCCCAATCAAAAGACAGAATACCTCAATGGATAAGAAATCATGACCCATACATATGTTGCCTACAAGAGACCCATCTCATAACAAAAGACCTACACAGACTGAAAGTGAAGGGCTGGAAACAAATATTGCAAACAAATGGACAAGGAAAAAAGGCTGAGATAGCAATACTCATATCTGACAAAATAGATTTAAAAAAAGCCATAAAAAGAGACCCAGGAGATAACTACATAATACTCAAAGAAAGAATCCATCAAGAAGACATAAACACTGTGCCCTGGCTGGTGTGGCTCAGTGGATTAAGTTCCAGCCTGGGAACCAAAGGGTTGTCTGTTGGATTCCCAGTCAGGGCACAAGCCTGGGTTGCAGCCCAGTTCCCAGCCCGGTTCCCACATATTAATGCAACCACACATTAATGTTTCTCTCACTCTCTCCTTTCCTTCCCCTCTCTCTAAAAATAAATAAACTTAAAAAAGAAAAGAAGACATAAACATTGTAAATATTTACTCGCCCAACAGAGGAGCACGAAAATACATTTAAAAAAATCTTGGAAGACTTCAAGAAAGATATTGACCACAACACAACTGTAGTAGGGGATTTCAAAGCCTCACTGTCAAATGGATAGATCTTCCAAACAAAATATCAATAAAGAACAAAATATCAATAAAGATATTGTGCCATTGAATGAAGCCCTAGATAAAACACACTTAACTGGTATATATAGAGCCCTTCATCCCAAACAAGCAAAATACACATTCTTTTCAAATGCACATGGAACATTTTCAAAGATAGACCAAATGATAGGATGCAAAATGAGCCTCAACAAATTCAAGAAAACTGAAATCATATCAAGCATTTTCTCCAACCACAACAAACTGAAACCAGAAATCAACCTCAAGAAAAAAAATGTTGAAAATCATGAGATTGAATAGCATGCTACTAAACAATGAATGGGTCAAGAATAAAATGAGGGAAGAAATCAAAAAGTTTCTGGAAACAAATGAAAATGAACTCACAACAGCCCAAGACTTATGGGACACAGCAAAGGCAGCCCTGAGAGGGAAGTTCATAGCAATACAAGCCTACCTAGAAAAGATAGAAATATTTCAAATAAAAAACCTAACCCTACACCTACAAGAACTTGAGGAACAACAACAAAGACAGCCCAGAGCTAGTAGAAGAAAGGAAATAACCAAGATCAGAGCAGAATTAAATGACATAGAGACAAAAAGCACAATTCTAAGGATCAATGAATCCAGGAACAGGTTCTTTGAAAAGATAAATAAAACCGACAAGCCTTTAAGCAGGCTCATCAACAAAAAAGAGAGAGGACCCAAATAAACACAATCAGAAATGAAAGAGGAAAGGTTGTAACTGAAGCCACAGAAATACAAAGGATTGTAAGAAATTACTATAAGGAGCTGTATGCCAAGACATGTGAAAACCTAGGTGAAATGGACAAATTTCTAGAAAAATATAATCTTCCAAAACTGAATGAAGAAGAAGCAGAAAGCCTGAACAGACCCATAACAGTGGATGAAATTGAAGCAGTAATAAAAAAACTCCCAACACACAAAAGCCCTGGACCAGATGGGTTCACAGGAGAATTCTACAGAGCATTTAAGCAAGAGCTAACCCCTAACCTTCACAGACTATTCCAAAAAATTTAAAATGATGGAAGGCTCCCAAACTCTTTTTATGAAGCCAATACCATCCTAATCCAAAACCAGATAAAGACACAACAAAGAAAGAAAACTTCAGGCCAATATCACTGATGAACATAGACGCTACTATCCTCAACAAAATATTTTCAAACCGCATCCAACAATACATTAAAAGGATCATACACCATGACCAAGTGGGATTCATCCTAGGGATGCAAGGATGGTTCAACATTCGCAAATCAGTAAATGTAATACACCACATAAAAGCAAAGACAAAAAACACATGATCATATCAATAGATGCAGAAAAAGCATTTGATAATGTACAGCACCCATTTATGATAAAAACACTCAGCAAAGCAGGAATAGAGGGAGCATTCCTCGACATAATAAAGGTCATATATGAGAGAACTACAGCCAACATCATACTCAATGGGAAAAAACTAAAATCTTTTCCACCAAGATCAGGAACAAGACAAGGTTGTCCTCTTTCACCACTTCTATTGAACATGGTTTTGGAAGTCCTAGCCACAGCAATCAGACAAGAAAAAAATAAAAACCATCCAAATTGGAAAGGAAAAAGTAAAACTGTCATTGTTTGCAGATGACATGATAGTGTACATAGAAAATCCTATAGACTCCACCAAAAAACTACTTGACTTAATAAGTGAATTTGGCAAAACAGTGGGACACAAAGTCAATATATAGAAATCAAAAGCATTTTTGTATACTAACAATGAAATATCAGAAACAGAAATCAGGAAACAAATCCCCAAAACAGCCTGGTACTGGCATTATAACAAACACGTAGACCAAGAACAGGACAAAGAGCTCAGAAATAAACCCAAGTCTCTATGGTCAATTTATATTTACAAAGGGGGAAGAAGCATAAAATGGAGTAAAAATAGCCTCTTCAATAAATGGTGTTGGGAGAGCTGGGAAACTACATGCAAAAACATGAAACTTGGTCACCAACTTACACCATTCACAAAAATAAATTCAAAGTGGATAAAAGACTTAAATATAAGTCATGACATCATAAAAGAACTAGAGAAAAACATTGGCAGGAAAATCTCAGACATTCCATGCAGCAACATCTTCACTGGTATGTCCCCTAAAGTAAGGGACATAAAGGAAAGAATAAACAAATGAGATCTCATCAAATTAAAAAGCTTCTGCATGGCTAAAGAAAACAGTATAAAATGAAAAGAGGACCAAGTATATGGGAAATCACATTTGCCGATGATACTCAGACAAGAGTTTGATCTCCAAAATACATAAAGAACTCACATGACTCCACTCCAGGAAGACAAACAACCCAATTAAAAGTGGGAGAAAGACTTGAACAGATACTTCTCCAAGGAAGACATGCAGAGGGCCCAGAGACATGTGAAAAGATGCTCAGCATCACTAGGCATCAGAGAAATGCAAATTAAAACCGCAATGAGATACCACCTTACACCAGTCAGAATGGCCATCATAAACAAATGAACAAGCAAGTGTTGGAGAGGTTGTGGAGAAAAGGGGACCCTAGTACACTGTTGGTGGGATTGCAGACTGGTACAACCACTATGGAAAACAGTATGGAATTTTCTCAGAAAACTAAAAATGGATCTGCCTTTTGACCCAGCAATTCCACTGCTGAGATTATATCCTAAGAATCCTGAAACACCAATCCAAAAGAATCTATGAACCCCAATATTCATAGCAGCACAATTTACAATACCCATGGCTGGAAGCAACCTAAGTGCCCATCAATAAATGGATGGATCAAAACAGCAACAACAACAACAACAATGGTACATTCACAATGGAATACTAGTAGCAGAGGGAAAGAAGAAGCTCCTACACTTTGGGACAACATGGATGGGACTGGAGAGCATTATGCTAAGTGAAATAAGCCAGGCATTGAAAAACAAATGCCATATATTCTCACCTTTAAGAGGAACCTAATCAATAAAACAAACAAGCAAGCAAAATATAACCAGAAACATTGAAATTAAGAACAATCTGACAGTAACCAGAGGGGAGGTGGGAGGGGATAATGGGAAGTGTTTTTAGGAACTACTATGAAGGACATGTGGACAAAACCAAGGGGGAGGGTGGAAGCAAGGGAGGGAAGTGGGTTTTGTTTGGATGGTGCATGGGGGGAATGAAGATAACTGTAATTAAACAACAGTAAAATAATTTTTAAAAATATGTATTCTACCTAGTATCTTTTCTGTCTACCTCACAAGGGTTCTGTGAAGATCAAATAAAAAATGTATTTCCTCAAAAAGTTAAATATAGAATTACCATATGACCCAGCAGTTTCACGCCTAGGTATAAACCTAAAAGAATTAAAAATAGGTATTCAAACAAATACCTGCTCACAAATGTTTGCAGCAACATGATTCACAATAGTCAAAAGGTGGAAACAACGCAGATGTCTATCAGTGGATGAATGGATAAACATCCATTGGTTTATACATCCAATGGGATATTATTTTGCCATAAAAAAATCTTTAGCTGTAAAAAGCCATAAATGAAGTCTTGATACATGCTACAATTTGGATGAAGCATGAAAACAGTATGCTAAGCAAAAGAAGCTAGACAGAATAGACTCACATTGTATGATTGCTTTTATATGAAATATTCAGAATAGGCAAATCCATAGAGATAGAAAGCAGATTAATGGTTGCCAGGGATTGGGGGAGTTGAAGAATAGAGAATGATTAATGCATGAGGGGTACTCTCTGGGGTGACAAAGATCTACTGAAACCAGCGAATGATGGTGGCTGCACAGCATTGTGAATGCACTAAGAGACACTGTACTCTTTATTTTCTTTTTAATTATATGTTGTTGGTTATGCCATTACAGTTTTCTTATTTTTCCCCCTTTGGTACCCCCTCCACCCAGTATCACCTACTCCCTCGGGCAATCCCTACACCATTGTTCATGTCTATGGGTTGTGTGTATAAGTTCTTTGGCTACCCCATTTTCTATACTGCACTTTACATCCCCATGGCTATTCTGTAGCTATCTATTTGTACTTCTTAAGCCCCTCACCTCTTCATCTATTCTCTCCCTCACCCCTCCCATCTGGCAACCATCAAAATACTCTCTGTATCTATGATTCTGCCTCTGTTCTTCTTTTTAAGTATATTTTATTGATTATGCTCTTATAGTTGTCCTATTTATCCCCCTCTGCTCTACACCCCCATTTCTCCAGCATTCCCCCTCGCCCTTAGTTCATATCCATGGGTTATACATATAAGTTTTTTGGCTTCTCTATTTCCCCATACCATTCTTAACTGCCCCCTATCTATTTTGTCCCTACCTATTATGCTTTTTATTCCCTGTACATTTTCCCCTACTCTTTCCCTCTCCCCTTCCCCACTGATAACCCTCCACGTGAGCTGCATTTCTGCGGCTTTGTTCCTGTTCTAGTTGTTTGCTTAGTTACCTTTTGTTTTTGCTTTTTAGGTTCAGTTGTTGGTTGATAGTTGTGTATTTGTTGTCATTTTACTACCCATAGTTTTGACCATAGTTCTTTTTCTTAGATAAGTCCCTTTAACATTTCATATAATAAGGGCTTGATGATGATGAACTCCTTTAACTTGACCTTATCTGGGAAGCACTTTATCTGCCCTTCCATTCTAAATGATAGTTATTCTGGATAGAGTAATCTTGGATGTAGGTCCTTGCTTTTCATGACTGAATTCTTTCCAGACTCTTCTTGCCTGCAAGGTGTCTTTTGAGAAATCAGCTGATGGTCTTATGGGAACTCCTTTGTAAGTAACTGCCTCCTTTTTTCCTGCTGCTTTTAAGATTATCTCCCTATCTTTAATCTTGGCTAATGTAATTATGATGTGCCTTGGTGTGTTCCTCCTTGGGTACAACTTCTTTGGGATTCTCTGAGCTTCCTGGACTTGTGTGTCTATTTCCTTCATCAGGTTGGGGAAGTTTTCTTTCACTATATTTTCAAATGTTTTCAATGTCTTGCTCTTCCTGTTCTCCTTCTGACATCCCTGTGATTCAGATGTTGGAATGTTGAAGAGTGTCCCAGAGGTTCTTAAGCCTCTCCTTCTTTTTTTGAACTTTTGTTTCTTCATTCTGTTCCAGTTGAATGTTTATTTTCTTCCCCTGTTCCAAATTATTGATTTGAGTACTGGTTCCCTTCCCTTCACTGTTGGTTTCCAGTATATTTTTCTTTATTTCACTTTGTAGAGCCCTCACTTCTTCCTTTATTTTGCATCTGTATTCAATCATTTTGTTGAGCATTCTGATTATCACTGTTTTAGAGTCTGCATCTGACAGGCTGGCTATCTCCTGTTGCTTAGTTCTTTTTATGGAGTTCTGATCTATTCTTTCATTTGGGCCATATTTCATTGTCCCAACACACCTGTTACACTGAAAAGGGTGGAATCTTAGGTATTCATCAGGGTGGGACAACTCACTTTGCTGCATTGTGGTGAAGTATATGAGAGAGGGTTCAGAGAGAGAACAATACTGCTTGCTCAGCTCTTGCCCTGCTTTCAATCATTTTCTCCACTACCTACAAGTGAATTGGGTGCTTCTGGTGCTGATTCATGGGTGGGTGGGTTTTTGCATGGTCTAGGACCCCATGGTGCCCTCCAATGGACTCTTCTGTGAGACTGAGAGTTTCTTCCACCACCACAATCCCCACAGGTTTTTACAGCCAGAGGGTCTGAGGCTTTATTTCCCCATGCTGGAACGCTGGGTTGCACAGTCTGTCTTGCTTCCCAGTTGTTCCTCCCAGCTTATCTACATGCAAATGTGAGACCACCAGGTCCATGCCCACCTGGTCCATCACCTTGCTGCATGTCCTCTCCACCACAGCTACCTGTTTCTGCCCCTCCTACAAGTCTGGATGAATGTTTCTTCTTTAATTCCGTGGTTGTCACACTTCCATACAGTTCAATTTTCTGGCAGTTTTTTTTTATTTGTTGTTGTCTTTCTCTTGGTTGTGCTAGGAAGCAAAGCATATCTACCTACTTCTCCATATTGGCTGGAAGTTGATTGTACTCTTTAAATGGTAATTGTATATTATGTTAATTTCATCTCAATAAATTATATATATAATTATATATATGTCTTTGTGATATGTAAAATCATTTGTGTACACAACTAGTGTGTAGCTTAAAATGAGTAGGGACAAGGGCATCTTGCCTTAACTTTCCTCTAAAGTTTATCACAGTCATGCTCCACACATACAGTTGGATTCAGCCTCTTGGCCAGTGCTTCTACATATGTTCTCCTTGCATACACTGATGTGTCCACAGGATGAGGGACACCATTCCCACGTGGAACACTACCCCTCTGCAGTGACTACAGAGAGCTCCTAATTTATCCATCTCTGGGAATAATCACTAAATAACACATGTTCCTATTAGCATTGAGCCTTTTCATGCACAGCAGTGCCCATCAAGGCTCACACAAAGGTGAGATGGGCTCTGGAGATTAGAACAAGCAGAAGGCCAGCTGCTGTAATGCAACATTCAGTCAGGATTTCCTTTTAGCTAATGAATGATGCTTCATACCCATCCAGTTCCTCCTCCCACACTGATTTCCAAGCACTTAAATTTAGAATATTACTTTCCTTGGAGAGGGCCCTTGGACAGGCAGGGGAAGGAGGGGAGTGAAAGCCTTTGGGTCTGGATGTGCACCATGGGGAAGGGAAGGAGTGGCTGAATTTTAACTGCTCTGGCACTCCAGGTTGGTACTCAGCAGTTTCTCACTGGTTGGCCTGGGTGTATTACTTTGCATGAAGATCCCAGTAGGTTGATGGACGGAGAAGTGTGTGTGGGATGGGGAAAGAACAGTCTTGGATGCTGTGAGCTCACCCAGAAAAGGCTACTCTCTTGGACTGCCAATAGCACGAGGGGCCACCAGCTCTTCTCTATCCATCCCCTGGTCTACCCTCCAGAACATACAGAAGTCTAGCACACCTCTGGTTACCAACCTCAGATGAGCAACCTTGCTGCCCCTGAGGCCACGTACATAATGACCCCAGATGAGTGCAGCCAGATGAGCTCTCTGAATGACAAATCTTAAAGAAGTGAGCTCATACCTTTGGGCTTTCCTGCCCTGGATGGGTTGGCACAGCAGTTACCATACATGCTGCTAGAGTCCCTGCCAGTTGCACTTGTACCCAAGGTTCCCACTACCTGGTAGCCAAGCCCACTCAACTCCCAATACCAGAGGCTTTAGTTAATGACTCCTTAGAGTTTCCTTGCATTTCCCCCAGTCCTGGGACTTTAGGAGAAGATAGTGACAGCCCTAAGGACTGTTCCTAACCCATGGATGCCATGTAGTTGGCCCATCATTGGGGCACAGACAACAGTCTGAATGACAGTTTGTGGGAAGAGAGGGGCCCAGCATAAGCCAGGCGAACTGCTTGCACCCATAGCCCTCCCCACTGTGTAATGTGCACACATGCACACACACTAACATCCATAAGAGGCAAAATATAAATGCTCAACAAAAGGGGATGAATACTGAGAAGGGAGGAGGGAGTTTGTCAGAAGTAGAACCTCTGTAGCTGGAGAAGCATCCAGCTTAAAAAGGAAAAAAGAAACAAATCTGACTTTCCTTTATTCCCAACCAGCCAGTGCTCCCTTCCCACCCCCACTGCTACATTAAATTAGAAGGCGGCCTCACACAGCAGAGGGATAATGCTAATTAGAGCATCAAATTTGTGCCTGAACCCCAGTCACTTTTTCTTGATGACATGCACACATGGCTCAGAACCTCCAGGCAGTCCCTGTCCTAGCTGCTGACACAGGTCTCTAAGAACAACAGCACAACTAGGCAAGACCATCTCCCAGCTACTAACCTAGGAACTCTTCATTTTCTTTCAACTAAAGGCACTTGTTTATGTCAAATTCTACTAATTGGTGACACTGGCTTCTCTCCTCTAACAAACCCACAGTAGCCAACCAAGGACCAAGGCTCCCTAACTCGGGCTCCTTGCTACTTCCCCCCACCACAACGGTTCCTCCACTCCTCTCTTCCTCATTTTGTCTGGGGCTCTCTTCCCTTCCATTGAGACAAGATGGAGGAGGTGCATCTGGAAGCTGTCAACTTGATGCTATTGATGACACCTTTAATTGAACACCCACAATGCCCAAAGCATGCATGCTGAGCTGGGGAAATTTTTCCTTCAGCAATGTCAGCATAAACCAAGGCCAAAGTCAAAGAAAACTAGTCAAGAATACAGAAAAAGAGAAAGAATAAAAGGACACATTCACCTTTGTCTTTTTTAAGCCTGGTGCTCATGGAAGCTGGTTCTGAGGAAGAAAAAACAAAGGAAGTCAGGCCTGGGCAGCAGGTCAGATGACATCCCACAGTCCCAGACTCCAGGTGGAGACTCAGAAGCAGATTGTATGCATTGAGGCTTTTGGGGAGAGCTTTTTTTTCCAGCTAACATTCCCAGGTGACTCCTTTGGGCAACTTTAGGTTATAATATAGGTCTCAAAGCAATGCTTAGTGTTTTCGGTGCTTCCCTCCTCTGCCATTGATGAGGGGGGATCCCCAGCAACAAGAGAAATGTGAATGATGAGAGGTTAGTGCTGCCTGTGAGAAGCCTGGGAAACCACCTTCAGTGTATTCCCCTAAAGGGGATCATTGACAACCATGACTCCAGGTGACTCTTGGGCAGGTGGTGCAACTGAAAGAGCCCTGACTTTGGTTCCCAGTTTACTTCATTCGGTTTTCAGTTCATTTGTTTTTTTGTTCATCTATTCATCCATCCATCCATCCATCCATTCATTTATACTCTATGTCAGATGTGTTTAAAACTTAGCTCACATCTTTAAATCTCAGTTTATCTTATGTGTTAAATGGAGATAATTTAACATGTGCTTCAGATTTTATGAAGGTTAAACAAAATGATGTTTGTGGAGGACCTAGCTCAGAGCTTCTAAAAATGCTATTTCCCTCTTGTTTTCTTCCAATTCGTCACAAAGAAACCCCTCCTCCTCTTGTAATCCTGTGCCCCAAAGTCCAGCAATCTCATCAAACTATAATACATTTGCTTCTGGAAGATGCTGTTTTGTTGAAGCTGGTGAAATTGGAAGCTGGAGGAAGATGGGATAATGGATTATGAGCAGGTGGCAGGGGTAGGTTTGAATGTAGCCAGACAGAAATGTGTCAGGAGTAAAGTTCAAGAACTTCTTATGAAGCGGGCTGCTGACAGGTAGGCGGGAGAAGAAGCAAATTCTCCCAAAAGAGTGTGTTTCTTAAAGTGTTGGGGATCTAAGAAGCGGAACGTAGGGGGAGGGAATGAATCTTTCTGCATCTTGATGTAAGGTCAATATAATTTCTATTCTTGCAAGTTCCCTTAGAAATACAGCATCATGGGGATTGGAAGATGAATTGATTTCTTCATAAAGCTTACTAAGCAGCTTGCTGGGAGCATTTGGTAGTTTTCTCCATCAGGAAAGTTGTGGAAAGTGCCCCCCAACCAATGCTACAGCAACAGACATAGGGGGCTGGGTTCGTGGGTTTCTACCCTGGATGGCCCCACAGCAGGGTATGAGGGTGTGTCCTGAAATGCACAGAGGCAATTCACCCAGATGTCCCTCCACTGACAGAGGGGCTTACCAGCCAAGGTGAATGGCTTACAATTGTGCTGTTCAAGTTGGTATGTCAGGGGTTCACAAAGCCTTTAGGGAAGTGTGGTGTATCTGGAGCACCATTGTCAGGCAAGGAGCTTTTTGGGGAAGGGGAGTGTAGGCGAGTGGATTTTTATTAATAGATATGAATGTTTTATAGAATAAAATGCAAAATTCACATAATATTTTAACATTAAATGTGAGATTTAAGCTTGAGTGGGCTGCTTTGGATTCTGCTCCTTGATCCCTGAAGGGTACACTTTCATTCTTCCTTCCTTTTCTGGGTAGTTCATAAAGAAAAATTTGAGCCCTGGCTGATGTGGCTCAGTTGGTTGAGCAGTGTTCCATTAAGTGAAAGGCTGCCAGTTCACTTCTACTCAGGGCACATGCCTGGACTGGGGGTTTGGTCTCTCACTGGGACGTGTTCAAGGGCAACTGATCTGTTTCTCTGTCACACTGATGTTTCTCTCCTTCTCTTTCTCCCTCCATTCCCCTCTCTCTAAAAATAAATAAATAAAATATTTTTTTTAAAAAAAAACCTTGCAGACCAAGTTTCTGCTGGTGCATAAAGCAGTGTGTCCTGACTAAAGAAAAAAAAAAAGAAAGGAAAAGAAAGGAAAAAAGAAAGAAAACTTTGAAAAGCCTCTCTTTTTGGAGTTAGATGTTTAAGTGATGATCTCTATTTTAAAGGTCACCATGTCCATTCCGCTACCTTTAGATAGCACTCTCAAACTGGGCTACACACTAAAATCACCAGTCAATAGTAAAAAGATGCCAGGCCCCCTCAGCAGTGATTTGATTTCATTTTTCTGGTGTGGGACCTGGGCCTGGGAGCTTTCCCAGTGGCTCTCATGTACAGGCAAGGCTGAGAACCACTCCTCTTAAATGTGGGGCTACACTGTCAGAGTTCTAGACCCTTTGGGCCTGCTAACCCCTCAGATCTGTTTTTTTTTTCTGAGTATCAGGTAGTTAGTCTGTTTCCTTCCAAGCTGCCAGCACTCATATTCCCACTAAAATCATCTTCTCTATGACCTTCCCATAGATTGGGACATGCAGTCTTCTTTTCTACCCCACTAACCAGTTCTTGAATAAACACCCAAAGGTGAGGAAAGAAAGTGACATTTTGAAGTGTCTCCCATGTGCCAGGTGTTATGCTAGATACTTACAAATGCCTTAAAACCACCCAATTTGGTGTTAACCATCTCATTCTACAGATGAGAAATCTGAGGACCAAGGAAATCAAGAAACATGCTCTAGATTTCTGGGATTCAAAGCCATTCTGTCTTATTCAAAATCCAGGCCCTTTCTAGGCCACCCATTATAATACATTGCTTTTTCTAACCCCACCACCTTTTAAAAAGTTTTTTAATTTATTTTTTATTTAATTGTTAAATTATTGCTTTACTACAGGGACCATAGCTCTCTATGGGTAGAAAGCTATGAGTAGACAACAGAATGAACTTGAGTGCAAAACATCTCACACATTACTGGGACCTATCATCTCTGAACTCTACCAGAAATAGAGCCTAGTGCTTAGATTTATGGACTGCCCATGGAGCCTGCCACTAGTTCTCATTTTGAGGAATCAGCCTTGACCATTCCCAGATAGGAGCTAACCTCTCTCCTCAGCCCAGGGTGCTGCTGGTTGGGCGGTAGTCTTGTTCTTAAATCCTATCTGACAGGGAGCAGGAGCACCTTCTCTTGTGGGTTGCTTAGTACAATGTTCTTAGATCTTTACCCTTTCCATGACCCCCTGGGTAAATAAGATATGTCCCTATTTATGCTGCCCCCCAAAATTTTCCATGCCTGTAGCAAATCCAACACTGACCTTGAAGTCACCTCTTTTGCACTCTCTTCTGGGGAATGGAAGTCTCACTTCTACCCTGGACTAGCTTATCTCTGATTGGTTTAAGTTACCAAAGTAAATTACTACCCTTTAGTCATGTCAGCTTCTTCACGTTTCATTTATTCAACTAATGTTTAGGAAAAGCTTAATGCATGCCAAGCACTATTAGTGCTAACTAACTGAGACATAATGATATTGCCCTTCCTCAGGGAGCTTACACTCTCCTAAATAACCAAAGGGGAATACCATTTACTGAAGAGCCACCCACTGTGTGGCTGGCTCCCTACTAGAACGTTATATTCTATAACTCACTTAGTCCTCCCAACATCTTGTGAGGTCAGTGTTCTTGCCCCCCTTTTACAAATAAGGATGCTGAGTATTACTGATGCTTATTATTAGCCCAAAGTCATGGAGACAACAGTGGTAGAGCTGGAGTGTGAGCATACATCTGTGTTCCATAGCCATGCCTTTTCCTTTATGCTGGAGATTTTCTATAGCATAGTGGTTAAAAACAGACTCTAGAAGCAGACAGACTTAAGTTTAGAATCCTGGCTCTGACACTAAATTGCTATGCAATCTCAAACAAGTTAATTAGATTTTCAGAACTTTTAATTCTCATCTTTAAAAATAAAATATGGCCCTGGCCAAGTGACTCAGTTGGTTGGAGCATTATCCCATACACTAAAAGGTTGTGAGTTCAATCCCTGGTCAGGGGAAGTATAGAAGACAACCAATCAATGTTTCTTTTGCCTCTCTCTCTTTCTGTGTTTCTCTCTCTCCCTTCCTCTCTTTAAAAATCAATAAAATATATTCTCAAGTGAGGGTTTAAAAAAGATATGAAAATACATATCTCATAGATGTTGGTAAGAATCTCAGAAATGGTATCTGGTATTTTAGAGCTAATATTTAGGCCTGGTTCCACTGACAGCCGGGTAACCTTTGTGGCAGGTGCCAGTATCCTGGGAACTATTCTATCTTACATGTTTTTTTTTTTTTTTTTGCAACAGCCTCCTGCATAGTCTGATGGACACCTTAGTCCTTAGCTTCTTTAAAGAAAAAAGGTGGATGTCATCTATTGAGTTCCTGGATGGCGAAACCTTTTGTGCTTCAGATTTCAGGTTATCTCTACTGCATAAATTCTCATTTAGGTATCTTTTCCTGAACCAATTCAATATAGTCATACTTTACTTTCTAGATAGTGATCTTCTAAAATCCATCACGACATTGTCATGTTAACAATACCAAACATGCAGTAAATATACAGTAAAAAAAGAGAGAGAAACTTCTCACTAAAAGAGAGGGTTTCTTCTCTGTCTTATTCTTATTTGAAGAAAATTATGAAGCCCTTAATGCACCTTCCAGAACTTGGAACTTCCTCCTATTGCATTTGAAAGAAAAGAAGTCTTCACCCTAGCTCCAACATCTTGTCTCATTCTTCTGGAAAGAGGAAACTACGGTGAGGATTTCTAATGACCCCTCCATTCGAAGGGAATAAGGAAAGCATCTTCCTTGGAAAATCTGGGACAACTTTGTTGGGTGCCAGCACAGCCAAGACTTCCCATTAAAACATCTTACCAGGCCCTACTTGGGTAGCTGAGTTGGTTAGAGCATTGTCCCCATACACAATGGTTGCAGGTTCCATCTCTGATCAAGACACATATAAGAATCAATGAATGAATGCATAAATAAGTGGAAAAACAAATCTCTCTCTCTCCCCCTCCCTCTTCTTCTTTCCCTCCTTCTCTCTCTCCCACTCCCTCCCTAACTCCCTCATTCCTCTCTCCCTTCCTCTCTCTTTCTAAAATTAATAAATATAAATAAGAAACCCATCAGATTAGTAAATAAATCCCTCTCTAGCATTATGAATTTTCAGGATAGGCCAGCAGTGGGACCTGGGTTGTATCACCACAATCATCTTTCTACTGACCTCATAATATTCAATTGAGAAATCTGTTTGGGACTTTTCTGACGACTTCCAGCCAAGATAGGGGCATAGGTAGATAACACTGTACCTCTTCACACAAACAAAAGAAGGACAACAATTTTAAAAACAAGAACTGCCAGAAAATTGAACTGTATGGAAACCCAACAACCAAGGAGTTAAAGAAGAAACATTCACCCAGACCAGTAAGAGGGACAGAGATGGGCAACTGGGGTGGAGAGGACTCACAGTAAGGTGGTGGCTGGACGACCAGGGTGGGCAAGGCAGCTGGCAGAGCAGGCACTCCTACATTTGTGTGCAGATAAACCAGGAGAAACAACTAGGGAGTGAGACAGACCACAAAACCCAGGATTCCAGCATGGTGAAATAAAGCCTCAAAACCTCTGACTGAAAAAATCTGTTGGGGGTTAAGACAGGAGGAGAAACTCCCAGCCTCACAGAAGAGATTGTTGAAGAGGCCCACAGGTCCCTAGAATGCACACGAAACCACTGACCTGAAAATCAGCACTAGAAGGCCCTAATTTGCTTGTGGGTAGCAGGGGAAGTGACTGAAAGCTGGCAGAGAGACCAGCAAATGGCATTGTTCCCTCTCATACCCCTACCCACATACAGCACCAAAGGGAGTGATGTGGGTTGCCAGGCCCTGGCAAACATCTAAGGCTCCGCCCCTTACTACATAAAAGGTGACCAAGACAAAAAATAATGGCCCAAATAAAAGAATAGATCAAAATTCCAGAAAAAAATACAACTGAGAGGTGAAGAGATAGCCATCCTATCGGATGCATAGTTCAAAACACTGGTAATCAGGATGGTCTCAGAAATGGTTGGGTATGGTCACAAAATAGAGGAATAAGTGAAGGCTATGAAAAGTGAAATAAAAGAAAATATATAGGGAACCAACAGTGATGGGAAGGAAACTAGGACTAGATCAATGGTTTGGAGCAAAAGGAAGAAATAAACATTCAACTAGAACAGAATGAAGAAACAAGAATTCAAAAAATGAGGAAAGTCTTAGGAACCTCCGGTACAACTTTAAACATTCTATCATCCAAAATATAGGAGTGCCAGAAGGAGAACAAAAAGAGCAAGATATTGAAAACTTATTTGAATAAATAATGAAGAAAAACTTCCCTAATCTGGCAAAAATAATAGAGTTCCAGTAAGTCCAGGAAGCTCAGTGAGTCCCAAAGAAGTTGGACCCAAGTAAGCACACACCAAGGCACATCATAATTACTTTAGCGGAGATTAAAGAAAAGAAGAGAATCTTCTTTTAAAAATATATTTCATTGATTATACTATTACAGTTGTCCCATTCCCCCCCTTTATTCCCCTCCACTCTGCACACCCCATCCCATCCACATTCCCCCACTTTAGTTCATGTCCATGGATCATACATATAAGTTCTTTGGCTTCTGCATTTCCCCATACTATTCTTAACCTCCCCCTGTCTATTTTTTACCTATCATTAATGCTACTTATTCTCTGTACCTTTTCCTCCTCTCCTCCTCCCACTCCCCTGCTCATAATCCTCCATGTGATCTCCCTTTCTGTGATTATGTTCCTGTTCTACTTGTTTGCTTAGTTTTTTCTTTTGTTTTGTTTTAGATGTGCTTGTTAATAACTGTGAGTTTGTTGTCATTTTACTGTTCATATTTTTTATCTTCTTTTTCTTAGATAAGTCTTTTTAACATTTCATATAATAAGGGCTTGGTGATGATGAACTCCTTGAACTGGACCTTATCTGGGAAGCACTTTATCTGCCCTTCCATTTTAAATAATAGCTTTGCTGGATAGAGTCACCTTGGATGTAGGTCCTTGCCTTTCATGACTTGGAATACTTCTTCCCAGTCCCTTCTTGCCTGAAAGGTTTCTTTTGAGAAATCAGCCGATGGTCTTAGGGGAACTCCTTTGCAGGTAGCTGTCTTCTTTTCTCTTGCTGCTTTCAAGATTCTCTCCTTCTCTTTAATCTTGGCTAATGTAATTATGATGTGCCTTGGTGTGTTCCTCCTTCGGTCCAACTTCTTTGGGACTGTCTTAGCTTCCTGGACTTCCTGGAAGTCTATTTCCTTTGTTATATTGGGGAAGTTTTCCTTCATTATCTGTTCAAGTAAGTTTTAAATGTCTTGCTCTTCCTCTTCTTCTTCTGGTACCCCTATGAGTTGCGTGTTGGAACATTTAATGATGTCCTGGAGGTTCCTAAGCCTTCTCTCATTTATTTGAATTCTTGTTTCTTCATTCTGTTCTGGTTGAATGTCTATTTCTTCCTTCTGGACCACACCATTGATATGAGTCCCAGTTTCCTTCCCATCACTGTTGGCTCCCTGTACATTTTCCCTTATTTCACTTAGTATAGCCTTCATTTTTTAACCTAATTTGTGACCATGTTCAACCAATTCTGTGAGTATCCTGATTACCAGTGTTTTGAACTATGCATCTGATAGATTGGCTATCTCTTTGTCACTCAGTTGTATTTTTTCTGAAACTTTAATTTGTTGTTTCATTTGGGCTATTTTTTTTGTCTTGGTGCACCTTTTATGTAGTAAGGGGTGGGACCTTAGGTATTTGCCAGGGAAGTATTGTGGTGCTGAGTGTGGGGGTGAGGTCAGAGAGGGAACAATGCCACTTGCTCCACTCTGCTGTTTTTCAGTCACTTCCCCCACTACCCACAATTAAATTGGGCCCTTCTGGTGCTGATTCCTGGGGGCGGGGGTTGTGTATGTTCTAGGACCCTGTGGGTCTCTACAACAAAATCTCAATAAGTAGAGAATCTTAAAAGTAGCAAGAGAAAAGAAGACAGCTACTTGCAAAGGAGTTCCCATAAGGCTATCAGCGGATTTCTGAAAAGAAAACTTGCAGGCAAGAAGGGGCTGGAAAGAAGTATTCAAAGTCAATAAAGGCAAGGACCTACATCCAAGATGACTCTATCAAGCAAAGCTATCATTTAAAATGGAAGGGCAGATATAGTGCTTCCCAGATAAAGTAAACTTAAAAGAATTCATCACCACCAAGTCCTTATTATGTGAAATGTTAAAGGGAGTTACCTAAGAAAAAGATGATAAAAAATATGAACAGTAAAATGACACAAACTCACAACTATCAATGACTGAACCTAAAAAAATGAAAACAAACTAAGCAAACAACTAGAACAGGAACAAAATCACAGAAATGGAGATTATATGGAGGGTTATTAGTGGGAAGGAGTGAGAGGAGAATGGGGGAAAAGTACAGGGAATAAGAAGCATAAATGGTAGGTAGAAAATAGACAGGGGGAGGTTCAGAATAGTATGGGGAAATGTAAAAGCCAAATAACTTATATGTATGACCCATGGACATGAACTAAGGCAGGGAGTGCTAGAGTGAGGGTGGTGGAGAAGAATAGCGGGGGAGGAAATGGGACATCTGTAATAGCATAATCAATAAAATATATTTTAAAAAGAAACCTGTTTGGATGAATTTTTACTCTTACCCTACATCCCCTCATTGTTTGGGATTAGAGGCTAGTTGTTGGTTATTTGTGGGGATGAAGAGGAAAGGGTTGGTGCTACAAGAGCATCACTATGTCTTTGCTTGTAGAAATTAGAGTCACAAGGCACTTAGTTGCTTCCACACAAGATGGGTCCAATGTCAGAGACAATCAACTTTAACTAGTAGTTTTCTGAGTGGAGAGAAAATATCAGTGCCCTGAACCCCTGAAAAATCTAATTGGCCTGAAGGCTGGAGGGCTTTCCTGGCCTGGTTGATGGTGGTTCTACCCAGCATTGGGTATTGATTACAAACATACTCTGTAGGGAGCCAAAAATATAATTCACTTCATCACTCTTTTTTTTCTTGTTTACAAAGAAGTTTGTTATCTAGTTATGCATACTGAGAACATACGAAAATCTGCATGGTCCACTTCACATGCAGTAAAACAATATTTACTTTACAATAAATGAGTGTCAACTATTTTATGCAAATAGACAACACTTTAAAGGTACATTCTTAAAGAAAATCTTCATTTAAAAAATAAATAAAAGGTAAAGAAGCAATTACTGCTTTTAAAAAGCAGCTGCTTTATTCAAGAGTGGAAAGTTTGTGCCTGCATTGAAAGAGAGCATAATCACAAATAATGGAAACAATGAACAAATGAAAAACACTTTTACCATAAAGCAGTAGACTTTCAAACACTTCATAACTCTTACTGCTTACCTACTAAGCACCAAAAATTATGCTCAGCTAGAGATAGAGGCTCCAGATATGAACAATATATCCTCTCTTTTTAATTTGCTTGCAGTCTAGTGACTTGATAGAGCTGGCTTGACACCTCCCAGAAAGCACCAGTGTGCCAGATGAACCTCCTTCATATGCGGACTCCTTTGGAAACCTGGAAGACATCAATAACCTCTACTTGGTTTCCTGTATGGAAACCAAACTCTTAGGGCCTAGATTTAGGAAGCAGAAAAAGGGAGCAATAGTATGCAAAATGGAAGAATGTTTGAACGGTGAATGGTTCCCTGGAACTCTGCCACCTGACCTGATCCCAGTCATCTCTTCTTTCCCTTCTAACTCAAAAGCTTACCTTGAAATAGGACAGATGAGTGAAGACCTGGTGCAAATCTCATTGCTTTAGAAATGGTCAACAAACCACATGGAGATATTGTCTTTTTTGGTGGAGCTCAGTTGGAAAGAATCACAATGTTTCATCTTCTGAACAGACTTCACTGGATTTCATTGTTAGTGAATGTTGTATTATTCAGTATGCTGGAAGTTAAAACAACAACAACAACAACAACAAAACATCTATACCAAATGGGTGGGTTTGCCAGGCTATCTAGGCCCATCTAAGAAGTGTCTCTCAGACCCAATTGCCAGAACTGTTGTTTTCTGTTGAAAAGTGACTGCCTTCTTGACTCAAAAATGAAGAGAAAGTTATCTATGCATTATTTACAATCATCTTCATGTTAAAGTCACTCTGTCTCACTCATGAGATTAGAGTATGCTGCATATACAGCTGCTTTATTTTGAGCAGCCATTGGATTGAAGCCTTCCTTGTGGCCCCAACACTAAGGGCCATGCTAGGCACCATGTAGATACTCATATTTATTAAATTGAAATGAAATATGTGTGGGGTCAGGAAGAAAAGCCCTGTATCCCACCCACCTCTCATCTTTACACTCCCCTGTCCCCAGTTGCAAGCATACTGCCTCCATATTAGTTAGTCTGGCCCTGACAGCAAAGTGGTTACCACCTCCTCCTCTTCACCAGCCCTCTGACATTTTGTTACAGGAAAGTGCAGGGGCTTTGGAGTCGTGTAGCTCAACATTCAAATTCTTGTTTTACTACTTCCTAGCTAATCACTTTACATCTTTGAGCCCCTATTTACAATGCACAGTATCTACTTGTGATCATTAAATGAGATAACATAAGTAAACCACCTAGTATATAGTAAGTGGTCAGCAAAGTCCCGTTCATTATGTTTAATCTCGTAGAAACTCTTTCTAAGTCCTGAGAAGATTGAATTCCTGACAGACACTTTGCTAATACCCCACACAGCTCAAACCTATTGGAGCAAGCAAAAGTGCCATCTGCCTGACTCCTCTAAATTCTTCAAATTCAAATCAAAGCCTTTCTCAGTTATTGCTGTTTTAATAAGGACTGCTTCAAATTTGAACCATGTGCACTATTAGTAGAAATGTAAAATGGTTCATCTCCTATGGAAAACAGTATGATGGTTTAAAAAATTAAAAATAGAATGATGGAATATTTCAGTTCTAGAAATTTTCAATTCTAAATAGAATTGCTAGATTCTACTTCTGAGCATATATCCAAAATAATTAAAACGAGAGTCTCAAAGAGATATTTATACACCCATGTTCATTGCAGCATTATTCACAATAGCAAAGAGGTAGAAACAACACTAATGTCCATCAATGAATAAATAAATTTAATAAATGAGATCTATTTATGCAATAGGATAGAGTAGGAAGAAAACTTTTTTAAATTTTAATTGTTGTTCAAGTACAGTTTCTGTCTTTTACTCCTGTCCCAGCCCACCCACCCAGCCCACCCCACTCCCTCCCATTTCCACCTCCCTAGTTTTTGTCCATGTGTCTTGCACACTTGTTCCTGTAAACCCTTCCCCTTTTCCCCTGAAATTCCCTCCCCTCTCCCCTCTAGATACCGTCAGCCTGTTCTTTATTTCAGTGTCTTTGATTATATTTTATTTGCTTGTTTGTTTTGTTGTTTAGGTTCCTGTCAAAGGTGAGTTCATGGAGTATTTGTCTTTCACCACCTGGCTTATTTCACTTAGCATTATGCTTTCCAGTTCCATCCATGCTGTCACATAGGGTAGGAGCTCCTTCTTTCTTTCTGCTGCATAGAATTCCATTGTGCAAATGTACCATAGTTTATTGATCCATTCATTTACTGATGGGCACCTAGGTTGCTTCCAGCACTTGGCTAATGTAAACTGTGCTGCTATGAACATTGGGGTGCACAGGTTCTTTTGGATTGGAGTTTCAGGGTTCTCAGTATATAATCTCAGGAGTGGAGGGCAAATCCATTGTTAGTTTTCTGAGAAAATTCCATACTGTTCTCCGTAGCAGTTGTACCAGTATGCAATCCCACCAACAGTGCACTAGGGTCCCCTTTTCTCCACATCCTCTCCAACACTTGTTCTTCGTCGCTTTATTTATGATGGCCATTCTGACCAGTGTAAAGTGGTATCTCATTGTGGTTTTAATTTGCATTTGTCTGATAGCTAGTGATATTGAGCATCTTTTCATGTATCTCTGAATCCTCTGTATGTCCTCCTTGGAGAAGTGTCTGTTCAAGTCCTTTGCCCACTTTTTTACTGGGTTGCTTGTCTTCTTAGAGTGGAGTCGTGTAAGTTCTTTGTATATTTTGGAGATTAAACCCTTGTCTGTGGTATCATTGGCAAATATGTTTTCCCATATAGTTGGGTCTCTTTTTATTTTAATGCTGTTTTCTTTAGCTATGCAGAAGCTTTTTATTTTGATGAGATTCCATTTGTTTATTCTTTCCTTTATGTCCCTTTCTCTAAGGGACGTATCAGTAAAAATGTTGCTGCATGAAATATCTGAGATTTTCTTGCCAATGTTCTCCTCTAGGGCTTTAGTAGTGTCACAGCTTATATTTAAATCTTTTATCCACATTGAATTTATTTTTGTATATAGTGTAAGTTGGTGGTTGAGTTTCATTTTTTTTGCACATAGCTGTCCACTTCTCCCAACACCATTTGTTGAAGAGGCTATTTTTACTCCATTTTATATTGCTGCCCCCTTTGTAGAATATTAACTGACCGTAGAAACTTGGATTTATTTCTGGGTTCTCTGTTCTGTTCCATTGGTGTGTGTGCCTGTTCTTATTCCAGTACCAGGCTGTTTTGATTACAGTGGCCTTGTAATACAGTTTAGTATCAGGCATTGTGATCCCTCCTATTTTGCTCTACTTCCTCAAAATTGCAGCAGCTATTTGGGTCATTTATGTTTCCATATAAATTTTTGAAGTGTTTGCTTTTTCACCACTTCTACTCAATATATAGTGGAAGTTTTAGCCACAGCAATCCGACAAGAAAAGGAAATAAAAGGCATCCAAATTGGAAAGGAGGAAACAAAACTGTCACTGTTTGCAGATGACATGATAGTGTACATAGAAAATCCTGTAGACTCCACCCAAAAACTGCTCTACCTGATAAATGAATTTTTCAAAGCAGCGGGGTACAAAGTCAATATCCAGAAATCAAAGGCATTTTTGTATACCAATAATGAAACAGCAGAAGCAGAAATCACGAAAAAAATCCCATTCGATATAGCAAAAAGAAAAATAAAATACCTAGGAATAAACTTAACCAAGGAGATAAAAGACCCATATGCAGAAAACTACACAATGCTGAAGAAAGAAATCAAGGAAGACACACAGAAATGGAAACATATACCGTGCTCATGGATTGGAAGAATTAACAACATCAAAATGTCCATACTACCAAAGCAATTTACAGATTCAATGCAATACCTATGAAAGTACCAATGGCGTATTTCACAGCCATTCATTGTTTAATAGCATGCTATTCAATCTCCATGATTTTGAGTGTTTGGGGTTCTTTCCTTTGGTGTAGGTTTCTAGCTTCAGTCCCTTGTGGTCAGAGAAAATGCTTGATATGATTTCAGTTTTCTTGAATTTGTTGAGACTTGTTTTGTGTCCTATCATGTAGTCTATCTTTGAAAATGTTCCATGTGCATTTGAAAAGAATGTGTATTTAGGGGGAGAAGATGGCAGCTTGGTAGGAGGGAGCAGATTCCACTTCCTCCTGCACAGGGGAGGGAAACCAGGTGGATCTACAGAGGAACAGAACAGAGAGCCAACAGTACCACAACATATATGAAGATAGGAGATCAAAAATTGTAGTGGACATTGAAAAACCAGATGGTAAGAAGACTACTTTGGGACAATGGATGCCTAGAGGTCGGCATGGGGAATAGGGAGGCTGCAGCCCCGGCTGGCGGCCTGTTGGTCCCACCGAGGCGAGCTGGGTCAGACCTCCCTTCCTGGCTGGACAGGGTTCGAGCAGCACTGGAGCGAGCCTGCATGCTTGAAATTTGGAGAGCAATTTCAAGATCTGAGCTGCAAACACACGGGGGCTGTGGGCACCCACGCAGAGACCTGAAAAGAGTGTGCGCCTGAGTGGTGTGACCAGAGGCGGCCCTGCCAGGCACACCTGCAGCCTGCGGGGGAGAGAGAAATTTGTAGGGCACCCCAGATCATGCTGGAGAGGGAGGGAGTGCACTGTGGGTGACTCGGAGGGTGCACCTGGTAATCCAGAGCGGGCGCCGGTGAGGCGACAGACAGTTTGAAAGGGCACTGATAAACGCAGAGTGGTTGCAAGCCCACAGCGAGAAAACTTGAGAGGGCGCGATAAACCGCGTGGCCAGAGAACACAGAGGCTCAGATAAACTCAGAGCAGGGTACATGCTGCCGGAGACTATAGGACCGCGTCCATAGACACAGTGCGGTAGAGCGCCTGAGGCGAGAGTCCTTGAGAGGGCTCGGTGAACCCCGGTGACTGGAGAATACAGACGGCTCAGATAGACCCAGCTGCCTGAGACCATCGCTCTGAAAAACTCCGAGGGGGCGTGCCCGTGGATGGAGACTGTGAGACCCGGGGTCCCAGAGAACACATCTATAAACCCGCCCCTCAGTCTGCTGCAGCCAGCAAGAACAGAAAAACTGGTTTGACCAGTTTGAAACCTGGAAGAGGGTTTCTTTTTTAATTTCTATTTTTATTTTTATTCTTTTTCTGTTTTTGCTTATTTTTCTTTTTTCTTCGTTTTCCCTGATGTGTAAGTGTGTGTGTGTGT
>PVKM010003365.1:0-21714 GCA_004027735.1 Carollia perspicillata
AGGCAATTCAGTAGCTCAAAATACTATATTTTCTAAATGTTACAAGGTAACTGGATACAATTAACCTGCAGCTATAAGAAAAACAATTGTTAACACAAAATATTAAAGACTTGTTGTAGAAATCATTTGTATTCAGCTCAAGTTAGCAATATATACTACAGAAAATATATGTAATATGCATATTATATATTCTACATATGTAAATATATATGTTTATATATGTTAAGCAGAAGTTAATTGGAGATTACATTTATTATTATTGGTGAATTTCCCTGAGCTTCAAGAAGATTATAGATTTCAAAAAATTTTAGTGGCATCTGCTGCAGATGAAGTCAAGTTTAGAAGAATTTCACAGGCCCTTTTATGAGGATAAAGAATATGTTTTTGTTTATATTTTTGTAGTACAAACCTAGTACCTGAACCATCTACCTCAGCATGGAGCTTATTTCAAAATGTATTGATTGACTCAAGAATGCAATTTCTGATATTTACAACATCAGTTATCTGAAATTAACTTGTGATTTCTGGCTGCATTGCCACATCTGAGCCAACTTTGGCGACTCTTCTCTGTATAAGTCTCACTTGCTTATAAGTCTGCTAAGCTTTATAATGAGACCCAGAACCAAACTCAGAATTAGATGTGTTCCAAGTGTGCCCCAGATTTCACCAAATAGTCTTATTTGTTAAATATGAAATTTTTAATTGAAATAGTGAAAAGAGATCAGTGACTAGCATTAAAGCCATAGATGTATGGAATAGATTAAATGGTTTTCTTAATTGTTTTATAATGCTTCTAATGACTACATCTGTATTGTTTTTCATTAGGTCATGTTGCATCCATGTTTATCGCTGAAAATCCAGCCCCTGTCAGCTGGTTAGAGTGCCATCCCAATATGCCAAGGTTGTGGGTTTGATCCCTGGTCAGGGCACATGCAGGGATCAGCCAATAAATGCGTCAGCGAGTGGAACGACAGATCAATGTTTCTATCTCTGTCTCTGCCTTTCCCTCTCTCCCTCCCTCCTTTCTTTTCTAAAAATCAATAAGTTAAAAATAATAAAAATTCATATGTATCACACACATACTGATTTCTGAACATGGAAGTTCACAGAAGTGAAATGCTTTACTTTTTACAACTACAGAATGGCTAGCTAGAACCCAGGATACACGAATTCATACACAGTCAGTGGCCATTCTGCTAAACCACGTACTTCTCTCTGTTATGAAATAACTGGAAGGAGCTTTGAAGGAAGGTCAGAGAAACTGAAAGTCCTGGCATACATAATCATGAGACATAAGGATTAAGAGATTTCCAGAAACAATGTTTACTTATATTGGCGACTGGTATAACTAAAACTACTGAAAGGGTGAGAAGATAAAATGAATTAGGTTTATATGCCATTCTTACAATATATTAATTGTCATTGTGCTAGTTAAGTTTTGCCTTTGTTTTTCATATATAAAATGGAGATAATTATCATGCCCATCTCAGAGTTATAATGATGATTAAATGGTTTAATAATACAAAAGCCTTGGGACAGTGCTTAACACATAACAAGTGTTCAGTAGATACTAGATATTATTACCACTATAAGCACTGTTTTACCCTTAAGATACATGAGTTTACTTAACCCTTACGATATCACTGGAGTATAAGTATTATTATTATTCTCATATGGCAGATGAGAGAAGTTTGGTAAGTGGCCACATTTTGCACTGCTCATAAGATTGAGTCAAGATTCACAGCCAGGTCTGTGTAACTATAGAATAGAGTTTGGTAAATTAAGAATGATTTTCACACTTTTAAAGGGTTGTTTTAAAAAAATGGGAAAGAGACTACGTATAACTTTCAGTTCTATAGTACTTACATCTGGACCTTCGCAGAATGTGTTTGCTGACTGCTGACTTCTCGACTACAAAAAGAAGTATGAGAATTTGAGGAATTACAAATGTGCTTGAAATTTAAGATCTGGGGGAAGAAGGGAGGTGGGTGCATGGTAAGAGATAAGGCAGGTTTGAAAAATAAATATCAGGCATGTCATATTTAAGTATTGGCATTCCTCCAACATAATATTGCCAGGCCGTGGGACTATTGAAAACTTTAAATGGGAAAGTGAGATACTTAAATTTACATTTCATAATGACCCTGCTGGAAGCAGCATACAGGGATGAGTTGGTTGGGTCAAGAGTGAAGGCAGGATTCACAGCCCATAAGTAAAAGGGACTGGATTTACCAGCCTGCCTAAGTCAGTTGTAAAACTGGACAAAACATGATAAAGCAACTCTTTTCAGACTTTAGAACTTTCCTAAGGGAAAGGAAACGAATGAGGCTGAGTCCTACAATCGCATAGGATTTCTTCCTGGAGGCACATTCCATACTGCGGAGCAGGAAGGGAGATTGCAAGCGATGAAAGGTTGCCTTACATAATAGAGGAGGTAGGGCTTGATGTTTAGAATGTCTGGGTGTCTGTAAATGGTGATGCAGAGTTCTCAGAGTACAGAGCTGCACAAAAGAGGAGCTCTAGAAATAGGCATAGGGGACCCTATGAGTCTTTGAAAAATATTAAGACATGTATGAATAGAGTGAAAAATCTCCCATGTTCAGCAAAGAACCAACTAGGTAGTCGTGAGCTGAACAGATTTTCACAACTCACACAAGCCTCAGAATAATTTGCATTAACCACCAGGAAACATGGAGAGCCCTCATTGACCACTTACAGAATGCCATAACGACTCCAGAAGGGCTACACTTTACTAGCAGGCTAAATTATTCCTGGAGCAAATGCTCTTCTAGACCTTCCCAAACAAAACTTGAAAATGAGCCTCTAAATGCTCTAAATGCATACACTAGGAAAAAAGAAATATCAACAGTAAGTGATCAAACTTTATTACAGTCTCCACTGTAAGAAGCTAGAAAAAGAAGAAAAGGTAGCAGTAAACCAAAGTAAGTGGGAGGAAAAGAAGGAAAAAAGATAAGAGCAGAAACTGAAAACACAAAACAAACATAAATCCATGAAACCCAAAGCTGGGCCTTTCACAACATCAATAAAATTGATAAATATCTAGCGAAGTTGATGTAAGCCAGATAAATTTCTAGTTACAAGAGGGAAGACACAAATTTTCTTGTGAGGAATTAAAGAGGGGACATCACTACAGATCCTACAGGCCTTAACTGGATAACAAGGAAATATTACTAAAAAGTCTATGATGATAAAGTTGGGTCATTGTGCAAAGCACTCTGTGGTGGCAGTAGCTATCAAACAAGAATAACAACAAAAATAACCCAAACAATTTATTGAGTCATTTTATTGGCAGGTCTTGACTAGGCTAGGGAGAAATAAATGAAGAACCACCAAATGAGAAAAGCAAAGACTATGCATAGCTTGCTATATACGAAAGGAGTCAATTGCATTTTGGAAGAGACTCAAAGACAAGCAGCAGAGTGAGAAAGCTTTATAGTGGAAAAAAGAGACGTCTTCAAGAATGTCCTGATTGGAGGCTGTTGGCATGGGGAAGCTGAAGGCTGACAAACAAGCACAGCATCCTATGTAATTGGTTAGGGTTGCAACTTAGGCTTTCTCTGCTTGGCCCTAAGTTGGGAACAAAAATTAAAGAAGCCGTCAGTTATTAATCAAGTCCAGGGGCCATTTTAGGCTGGTCATTAGAGAAATAATTGCTTCATTTTCTGGATTGTATGGGAGATGTCCCACAAGTCCGATACATAGCAGGACCACTTAATGTACACAAGAGGGTTGGTTTTCTGGCTCGGTTGCAGGTCCACGTTCTGTTTTTATGCATAGTTTGCTTGTACATTCACTCTTTCACTAGAAATGATATAGCAATGCACCCTTCATGTAATGTAATGAAGGGAGTGATCCAGTCTTCCTGGGGTATCTGAGAAGGCTTCACAGTGAAGACAATGTTTGAAATGAGTCTTGAAGTTTAAGGCAAAGGGAAGAGGAAAAGAAATTGCTGGTAGAGATTACAACATTTGCAAAGAAACATACAGATGAGCGCATGGTGTTTGGGGGGAAAGCAGTGACCTTTTAGAGAACTTGCATGTAGGTGGGTGGGGGACAGAAGATGAGCCAGGAAGATGGTTAGAACCAAAAGGAATGAAGTTTGAATGCTGTTGTAAGATATGACCTTTATGGACTCTAGGGGAGAAAGGAATGCTTTCAAGCCAATAGTTAGAATACCAGATTTGCGTCCTAGAAAGATAGTTCTTGTGATAGTGGAAATACGCTTGGGGGCTGCCAGGGGTGGAACCTTGCACGCAAGCTAGGTTGGTATTTTGAAAATTCAAGGAAGAGATGATGAAAGACTTGATCTGAACAGGGATAGTGGAGATGGAACTAAGGGCAGGCAGCAATGACCAGGGCAGCACCTTGAACAGAGTGACTTCCCCATAAATATGTTATGTTATATTTCTGAGTCAATAAATGAAATATCTAGGAAGTAGAATGGATGTAATAACATAAGGATAAGAAAGAGTCAAGAACTAAGTTTTTAGCTTCAATGACTGTACAGTGATGCCATGGGCCAAAGTTTGAAAAAATGGGAACTGTGGCAGGTGAGGATGTCGAGTTCAACATTGAGCCTGCTTTGAGGCTTCTAAAGTTGAATAGGGTTTCGGCAATGTGGCGTGGAGGCTGGGACCTGGGGTCACTGGTAACACATAGGGAGAAATTGAAATCATGAGAATGGGTGGTGCAGAAATACCTTTGGAAGCCAAGGAGGGGGGTTGAGTCCTTGAAACACTGAACTTGAAACAGCATACAGAAGAGGAAGCAGCAGTGATTGCCAAATGAAAACTGTCTCTGCGCTCCCTTGGAATTTCTCCCTTTAGATTGCTTTATACCCAGTTTAGCCATTCATCTACTTAATGCTAGGGAGATGAAGCAGAGCATTTTTAAAGAAAAACTGCAAAAATTAGGTTGTGTGGGATATATAGAACTCTAGGATTGGACTCTTTGATGCGTGAACCTCATGCTGTTGAGTGACCCTGTGTCATGAGGAGCCCCAAGTTGGAATCCAAGCTCACCCTACTTCTGTGACCTTGACCATGTTACTTCTTTGAGCTACATATTGATATTAATTATATTTATCCTATAGAGCTTTTATGATTAAATGAGACAGTTCTGTATTATATATGTAAAGTGCCTAGTGGTATCCAGCACATGTTGTGTGCTCAATAAATGAAAGTTGTAATTGTAACAAAAGCTAGAAGAGTGACACTCAAGAAAAGCCGTAAATGCAGTTTGTGTTTCATCACATGCAAAATAGTTTGTATTGCAAAAATAATAATGGGGACTTAACTTTTGTTCTCTTAGCTCTTCCTCACTTCAAAAGTACAAGAGGGACCCCCAAAAACCCATAATTATCTTCTGGAGGGCAGGCCCTTGTACTACAGGCTTCCCCCACTAGGTTAGTGTTCTAGGAACCCATCTGTATCAGTGTACCAGCTGGTGGTGTTGTGAGAGGCTGTGTTGTCTACAGTGAATTTTTTATAGACCCTTTCAATACATTTGCCCATTTCATGATGGGTGATGTATGAACCCACCTGCCTATACCATGCCGAGTGTTCAGCAATTTTTGACCAAAAATGGCACACTCCCATGACCCACCCGCCCTATTTCCCCTATCTCACCCCAGGCAACTGTGTGTGTTTCCCCGGATGAGACAAGTCCTCAAGGGGAAATGTTTTGCTGATGTGGAAGAGGTGAAATAAAAAACGGCAGACTTACTAAAAGAGATCAAAATCAGTGACTTCAAAAACTGTTTTGAGCAGTGGAAAAAACATCTTGATAGGTATATTATGTCAAATGGAGAGTACTCTGGAGGTGACTGAAGTTTAAACATGTAAGAATAAACACACAATGTTTTATAAATAAATTCCGGTTTGGGGGTTACTGCCTCATATTTTAGTTCGATAAAAATCAGTTGTTTTTGTTAGAAAATAATTTTTTAACATTCAAAAATAACATTTTATTATTTACTTAGTGAACATGTATGCTTATCTTTATCCAAAATTACTCTGAGGATTATTTCCTCTTATGGCACTTCTAGACCACGAACATTTATTGGGTATCTACCATGTGTCACCTGTCTTGTTACTATTGTTGGCAACAGAATCCACAGGTAAATAAAGTTGCTTCTCTTGAGAAATTCATTCATTCACTCATGCAGTAAATATTTCTTTAGCCCTACTCATGGGTAGGTGCTTATCTTGGTAGTGGAAATGCAGCAGGGAATGAAGGCACGCAGAGACTTCGAGCTTTGGCACGCTTCATTCCAGGGAAAGGAGAGACAAGAAAACAATAAACAGATAAATAAAAAATGGTGTTTAATGAAGGGAAGAATAAAGAAATAATAAATAGTGAGTGACTAGAAGAGACCCGCATGTGTGGCCAGCTGACCGTTCTGGGGTGGGGCAGGTGGAGAAGCATGGCACCAATGAATCAAAGTAATTGTTGCCCTGGCTGGCGTGGCTCATTTGGTTGGAGCATCATCTTGAAACCAGAAGGATGTGGGTTTGATTCCCAGTGAAGGGCACATACCTACATTGCAGGTTCATTTCGCAGAATCAAGTGTACATGATTCCCAGTCCAGTGCATGCAAGAAGGCAAGCGATTGGTGTTTCTCTCTCATTGACGTTTCTCTATCTCATTGACGTTTTCCTCTCTCATTGACATTTCTCTCTTTTCCTCTCTCCATTCTTTTCTCTCTAAAAGCAATGAAAAAAAATGTCCTTAGGTGAGGATTAAAAAAATAGTGATTGCTATGAAAAAAACTGTTCCACAGGTGGAGGCTAAGGAAATTATACGCATCACAAAAATAGCACAGTAGGGAGAAAAACTATAAAACTATAAATGCTTTAGAAATAAATTACTTTGGAATTAAATTTTAGTCATTTTAGGTTTTATACGTTCATATCTCTTACTCTACCCTCATTCTTGAACTAGAGGTAAAACTTAAAATAGCAACAAAAAAAAAAAAAAAAAAGAAAAAAAACTCCAAAAAAGAATTTTCTTAGATTCTCCCAAATAGTCACTTTGGGTAAACATCCTGATTGCAAATTAAACTCAGGAATGTTGGATATAATTTCTGTTATAAGTGAGACTTTTGTGTCAGTAAGTCCTCAACCAAAGAGGTCTTCATCTTCTGTATCTCTGAAGTCCAGATTGAGGGTCTTCAAGTTTCTTAACTACCCAGCCAGCATGTAGAATATAAAGTGATACTTAAAGTCCTAGGACTTTGGAACCGAAAAGGACCATCAGTCTATGTCGCTCTTATTTTGCAGAAGGTGAAATGAAAAGAAATAACAGAAAGCAAAATGACGGAAAGCTTAACAAGGTAGTTGGCAGGCCAAGAACAGAAACCTTGGCTTCACATCACCAAACCCAGTGACCAGCATCATCATTCTTCTCATCCATTTCATCAACCAGTGCTCCTTCTGTGCCAGGCCTCAGGGCATGCCGAAGAGTAACACGTTTTTTGCAGGAAATCACTCTCTCATCCCCCAGAACTTTGTAGATGGACAAAAAGTGTCTCAATGAAACAAATTATAATTCATAACCCCTCAAATAACACTGAAAATGTCAAATTGACAAGTCCTTGAACATGTGTGCTCTATATTCTTCTGCATTAAGATTTGCTAAATGGTATGTTAATGGAAGTGACTTTTGAATTATAGATTTTGAGTTTCAGTTCTGACTCTGAGACTAATTTCTGACCTAGGAAAAGTTGCTGAGTTTCAGTTTCTAGGGGCAAATTGTGCCAAAAGTCACCATCCCAATGTTAGGAACATAGAGTAGGTACTCAGTGTTTACTTTCAATGTTCCTTTGTAATTTTAAAATTTCTTACATAAAGAAAATATGCACCTAGAAGTGTTTGCAAAATGGAACTGTAAGATCTGATGTTCATGCAGTGGTTTTTACTGAACATAATCTGACATTTGATTTCTTTCACATTATTACTCAGTTATTTGAGCAAATATAGTGATACTTACCCTTCTACTGTTGAAAACTGATTGTATTTGATTGAGTTGTCTGAATCGCTAAACCTCTTTTTACTTTTCCTACACCAAACAAGAACAGTATGTATTTATTTGTATTTCATCACTATGATTGTAAAGGCCAACTATGGTCAGAATAAAAATGATCTTCTTCATTTATTTCTTTACTCTGTCATTTCCCTCTGACCACAGAATATGCAAAAAATAGGAACATCAAAT
Organism: Carollia perspicillata; assembly: GCA_004027735.1. Lineage (NCBI taxonomy): Eukaryota > Metazoa > Chordata > Mammalia > Chiroptera > Phyllostomidae > Carollia > Carollia perspicillata. Next base: position 8,236 of record PVKM010003365.1, read on the forward strand.
TATCTATGAAACATTAGGCAGTCATGTGTAATAGAAAATCTACCTTTGAATCTTAGCTCTTATACAATACTTACTAGCTACATGACTTTATGTAGGATGGCTACATTGTTGAGCTCCCATGTAACATGTGGGTAGTAATGCCTATCACAAGATTACTAGGAGGATTAAATGAAATTATATTGTAAGCCTTGTGACTGGCACATAGAAAGCGTTGACATAGGTGAACTTAGATAAACAATTGAGAGCCTATCATTTGCCACTTACGCAATCAGTATAGAGTATAATATAAATATTATCCAGACTCTATATTGTAGAGGCCATCAATAAGAATACCCTTATCTGCCAGAGATTTAATATTTTTAATTTACTTGACAAGTATCTATTAATTGCCAACACTGTGCAAGGCATCGTGGTGGTTTCTCTAAGGGACAACAAATAAATAAAAGATGAATCTTGTCCTCAAAAAGTATGAAGACCGTAATAATCATATTTAATGCACATAGAAAGAGCGATGAATACATCTCTTTACTTATTTATCCCCCTTCTCAAATTCCTGAAATTCTTTTACCCTGCCCTCTGGAATTCACAGTTACTCACCAAAAAAGCATTTTCTATGTCCTCAGTCTTTTTCTAACTGAGACCGAGCTCTCTTCAGACCTGCTTCCCACACAGCATTCCCAAGAACCAACCCTTTCGCCTTGCTAGCCCTGGTCTGTTAACTTAATGCTAAGGTAGATGTCCTCCTTGCTTCTCATTGCTGCACTGTCCAGTAGCCACATGTGGCTGTTTAAATGTAGATCCGTTAAAATTAAATAATATTGCAATGAACATAGGGGTGCTCTCAAAAACATAGTGTTTTGCAGTATTATTTGAAATTGCCAAGATATGGAAGCAGCCTAAGTGTCCATCAATAGATGAGTGGATAAAACAACTATGGGATGTTTATACAATGGAATACTACCCAGCTATAAAAAAGAAGAAAATTTTACCCTTTGTGTCAGTATGGATGGTATGGATTTACCTTAGAGAACATTATACTGAGTGAGATAAGCCAGTCAGAGAAAGACACATACCATGTGATTTCACTCGTATGTGGAATCTAATGAGCAAATTGAGCTAACACGCAAAATAGAGACAGATTCATAGAGAGCAGGGTGACAGCTAAGGGCAGGGCGATGTTAGAAGGTGAAGCGACTGAACAAAAAGGAAAAAGGACTCATGGACATGGACAACAGCATGGTGATTGTGGGGGAGGGGCGTACAAGGGGACTAAATGGTAATGACAATAATACAATAAAATAAAAATAATTTTAAAAAGTTAAATTGCATTAAAAATTCAATTCCTCAGTCCCACTAGCCACATTGAAGGTGCTCAGTGGCCTTCCACTTGTGGCTAGTGGGACTGTACTGGGCAGTCCAAATAAGGGACATTTCCATTAATGCACAAAGTTGCGTGGGAAACACTGTTCTAGACCATTCTTTCAGCTTCCTCTCCCAAACCCCTATCTTTGAGTCTTATGTCATCAGTATGCCACGCAGTGCTTGAACCTTGTCACTTATCCATAGGGCACTCACCCCCTTCTGTGAGGTAGCCCCGAGCTCATTTTCTGTGTCTACACAGATGATTTTTCCCATATGTTGGCATCTCGATTCCTTAACCTCTTCTCCTCTAAAGATCTTGTCCTTTGTTTTATCTCAGTCCTTACCCGCATGATCATACCTTAGCCCTTATCATGACCAACAATCTTCTGCCCATAATACAGCCAGCCTTCAACATCCTGTTCTCCAACCACCACCTCTGATATTATAACTCTTTCTATTATTCCCCACTCCTTATATAACTTAGATTCCATGGTTCATCACTATAACCATTGCTCACACACATTGTCAAGTTTGCCCTGCTCTCAAAATACATTATTCATTCAGTAAAACCCTGCCCTGGAAAAATTCAACTCTTTGGCTATTCTGTACCTACACAGCCATAGAATAACCAAAATCATGTTGACTGGTCTCACTTTTCGTTCATTCACTGTTCCCAGTCAACCTTCCTCATCCTCTTCCTAAACCTAAAAGATCTTCCCAACCCTCACTCCTCACTCTCACAGGTGGCCTTTCCTCTCTTACCTTTGTGAAATCAATTAGAAAAGAACTTTCATATTTGCCCAATTAAAAAAGAAAGCTTCTTCTCGACTTCAGTTTTACTCTTCAGCGACCTCCTCATTTATATACTTCTCTTTGTCGATAAACATTCTAAAACTGAAAATCTTTCTTTGTCCGCTCCACTTCTCCCATTCTCCCTTGAACTCTCTAGGCTGAATGCTCTAATCCCCAGGCTCGGTCTTTATAGTGCTGCTTTTTTGATCTCTGTTACCCTTGGTAATGTCATCCAGTCTCCTGATTTTAAATGCCTTCTAAAAACTAACTTTTTCTTTCTAATGTCCGGACCAAACCTTCTCTCCAACCTCCAACTCTTATATCCAACCACCTACTCAAATCTCCACTAGGTTGTATGCTATTTCAAAATTAATACATTCCAAGTTGAGTTCCCCATTTCCTTCACCTCACTTCCTGCTGTTGCCATCTTCCCCAACTTACTGAATGCCAGGGCCATTTTTTTAGGGTGCTGAAGTCAAAAAATTTACCCTCGATCTCTCTTTATCTTATATCCAGCATGTAATCTGCCAGTAAATCTTGCTGGTTCTATTTTCAAAATACACTGTCTGTCTTTTTAATCATCTCTACTGCTTCCAGCTGGTCTGGCATCGTCTCTTGCCCGGATGACGCCGTAGCTGCACTATCAGTCTCCTGCCTCTGTACTTGCCTCCTATTGTCTGCTCTCAGAGGAGCAGCCAGAGTGATCATAAAGGCAAACCATATATGTCTTCCCTGCCCAAAATGCTGCACTGGTTTCCCATCTCATTCACAGTCAAAGTCAAAGTCTTTATAGTGGCCTAAGATGCTCAATAGAGTCTGTCCATATTAACTCTGATTTTATCTCCCATTATTTTCCTACTAGGTCTCTCTACTGCAGTCACACCACCACTCATTATCTTTCTAACACATCAGTCAAGCTCCTGTCTGAGGGCTTTAGCACTTGCTTTTTGTTATGTCTGAAATAGTTTGCATCAGATGGATGCTAGTCTTGCTCATTCTCGTTCCGAATTAGGCTTTCCTGATCAATTTATCTGAAAATTGAAAAGATCTTTCCAATCCCAGCACTCTCCAATTTCCTTTTAAACTTTTTTTACATACTTTATCTCTCTATACCTCTATTTTTCACATATATTTTACATGTCTATTTTTATCTATCTGTAGATTTGTATCTATATATCTATGTACTTATCTATCTTCTATATTTCTCTATTAAAAGGAAAGCAATGGGATTTTTTTTCTTTTTGCTTGTTTTATTCATTGCTAAGTCCTTGGCACATGGTAGATGCTCCATAAATGTTTATTTGATGAATGAAAGGTGTTATCTATAGTAGTCATATAACATACTTTTCTCTTTTAAAAAACATTAAGATGTTTTGTTTCTTTTTAAGCTTCTTTTTAAACCCATTTTAATATTTTGGATAACATGGGCTAATAGGTCAAGAATTGAATGGGAAGGTGTCTTAAAATCACCTACCATGTATCAAAAACAAAAAATTAGTCTTACAAATGCCCGAAATAAACCATTCTTTTCAGGAAAAAAGGAGGAAAATAGCCAGAGGCTAGAAAAGGGAGAGATAGCACATCAGAGTGGAAGCTGAACTTGCATGCCTAAGGACAAACCAGAAACAATTGGGGCAAAAAGGGCTGGGGTTTCAGTGTCAGCTCAGGAGAAGTTGAAGGTCTGTTGACTAAGGTGGAAGACCAGAGGGAGACCAACAGGGAAAGCTGGGGGTGGGACCTTACAGAGAGTGGGGGGCTGAATTAGTTCCATCCAACAGTGAGGAAGAATCACCATGAAGCGCAGGAGCCTGGCCCACATCCCTTTTACGGGATCTAAAATTTCACAATTTGTGTGGAGGAGGATCTCCAAGGCTCTAATTTAAGGCCACACTTGGAGCCATGAAACCCAGAGGGCCAGACTGTGGCCCATCAAACTCAGGCTAGTGGTTGCCTCTAGAGCAAGGGAGGGGGAAGGGTATTGGTCAAATAAGACTTCAGCTTTATGTGTAGTATTTGTTGGAAAGATAAAAGCATATATGATAAAAAGTTATCAATTTTCAATTATTGATGAAAACCTGGGTGTTTCTCTGTTTTATATGTTTTGTACTTTTCAGTCATTATTTATATATATACTAATTATTTTTAAAAGAAGAAAATTAAAATCAACTAAAAGTAGCTTCTCTGGACTTTCTGTGGCTTAGGTCTATCTCCTATACACTTCATTTGGTAGCATCAAGAGTGTTAAAAAATAGGGTAAATACGTGTGTGTGTGTGTGTGTGTGTGTGTGTGTGTGTGTGGTCTGTCCAGAAAGTATCCAGCCACACACTATGAACAATAGAGACATTTATTGAAGAAGGTGCAAGATACAAGAAACACTGTACATAGGACAATGACGCTTCGGTCCCCTTCAGTGTAGGCACCTTGGGACCTCACACAGTTCTCCCAATTGCCATCAGCTGCCCTGTCGTATTTTCCTGAATCTCATCAACAGTCTGAAATCTCTTCCCTGTCAAAGGGGATTTTAGTTTCGGGAAAAGCCAGAAGTCTCAGGGTGCCAAATCTGGGCTGTAGTGGGTGGGGCTGAGTCACCTGGGTGATTTGATGTTTCACCAAAAAATTCTGTACAAGATGTGATCCATGACCGGGTGCATTGTCATGATGAAGCTGCCAATCACCAGTTGCCCATAGCTATGGCCTTTTGAATCACTGAAATAATTTCTGCAAGGGAATGTTCAAGCTTAACATGAATCTGATGCAGATTCGTTGCTCTACTCACTCAGTCATTTTGAATGTGATGGCCACACGGTACACATGCTCACTCAACAGTGTCTTCTGCTCTCGCTGACTAGTGCAGTAAAGTCGTCATTGTCCATGCATTACATTCTGGTCCACTTTCCTTGGCTGCCAGGTTACATCGATGTCTTGCAAACCATTCTCACTCTTGCTATATTAACAATGGCTGGACTTTTCCGGACAGACCTCATATGTATATATGTGTATACACATACACACATACATATCATAATTTATAATGCATTACAATCTGTGAAAAAGTAATCTTGGGATAAAAGCTTAAAAAAAAAGTATCACATCAAAATTTTTCCCTAACCTTTGATCAACTCTGATGGCACCACCTTGGAAGGAACTCAAACCCACTGGACTTCCCATGCAATTTACATCATATGGCATTTATCATGAATGAGAATTGAAGCCAAAAGAGGCACTTAAGTGTCCTTGAATGTTTACATATGATTGTGAAGTAGACCTTATATTTGGGTGTGTGGTTTTGTGTGTGTGTGTTTGTGGGTTGCTTCTTTAAGTTAAAAACTTTGAACTCTCTGTTCAAGAAGTGATCCAAGCTTTTTATCAGGTAAAAATTGTTCAAGTATAAATCTGGTACATTTCTTTATTTGCTATAAATCTTCCTGAAATTTTCCATTGGATACAACAACCTACTGCTGATAATATTAATATTCTAAATAGAAATATGTTTCTGATAGTAAATGGCCATTATAGTAATACTTCTGGATGAAAAAAAAACTTTACATCTTCTTGAATCCCCATTGGGAATAACAGCAGCCTTGTTATTCTCCTTCATATGTTGTGCTTTCAAATGTGAGTTTCCTCTCTTAAAAATCTCACCTTAAAAAATTCTCTGCTCCTCATAAAGTATTTGCCTGTGAGATACAATCTTCACTCAAAATGTCATTTTTAAAAATATGCTTTGAATCATCCTGTTACATTCCATGTTCACTTTTTTTTTGTTTTGGCTCACTGTATATTTGAGAGCTGCAAAATAGATCTTACTCATATTTTCCAAAACAATTCTTTATTGGAAAAAGACCAGGAATTAGAAACATAAATGTTTGGACCCCAAATGCTCTTCCAAATTTTAAGAACTTGGTGAAATTAGATATTTAAAATAAACATCTTCTTTTTTATGCATTGAACTGATTTTTTATCGTAATTACTTGACATTTCATGTAGATGTACATATGGTCACATTTGATAATTTTTATAAATATAACCTGCTTGGATCTTACATCCAGTTTTGGAACTTTGGACCTGAAATGACAACCTGAACCTGTGCCGAAGAGAGTGATTATCTTATTCCTCTATCACCACTTTTAGAGTATTGTGAGTTTTAATGTCTACAGAGCACTATGAGATATTCTGAATAAAAGAAGTATATTAATTCCAGATTTGCGAGTAAGACGGGGATCTTTTAAATGGAAATGGCGATTGGGAAAACCAGGGAATAGAATTTGAAAACCCATTTAACCAAGGAGGGATGAGGAAGGTAATGAAAAGTAGACACAGAATATAATGATCCCTGGCATAGTATGTCCAGGAATTCTAATGATAGCTGATAATATTTTAAAATTCATATTATTATTTGTCATAGTTATACTTGAAAAGCATGCAAAACACTAGTAATATAGTACTAGTGATGGGTACATGCTATTCTCCTAGAAGCTTCAAAGGATGCCTAGCTTTCATGAAGTGAGTGTGAAGCATGTGTGCTGGTCTTCAGGCCATCACAATTAAGAAATATGATTATATCAATGGACAAGGACTTAAATAGAAATGAGCATTTTGAGAAGAATTATGTCACTTTGATTAATATAGTTACATTTCTCACTGAATTAAGCAAGGTTGAAATCTAACATATATCCTTCAGATCACTAGCTAGAACTCTGCATCTGTCTGAAAACCAAATAGTGCTGTGTAGTTTTCACATGGATTCACTATCCCAGTGTTCCCAAACCTTGCTAGTCAGCAGATACAACTTTAGAACTTAACAAAGGGTCCAGACTCATGGCCTCCACCCTAGACTACTAACTCAGAATCCGTAATACCTGGCCAGATAGCAGTTGCTTAAAGCGATATTGCCAAAGTTGCAGGCGTAAGTTGATCCCCATTTGGGGCACATGCAAGAACCAACCAATGAATGCATAAGTGGAACAACAAATCGATGCTTCTCTGCCTCTCTCACTCTCTCTCTCCTCAATAAAAAAATAATAAAAGGAGAATCTCAGAGATGAACATTGGGAATATGGCTTGCTTTTGTAAACTCTCCAAGTGTTTAAGAACCCTTGTATAATAGAGATGTGGTTCAGATATCCAACAATTCAAAACTCTGAGTAATTTATTAACACTTGGTATGTGACATAACAATATAATCTACTGTTCACTTTGTGAGTACTGTATACCAGATATTAACATGCAGTTTCTCTATCTGCACACTAATACACCTAGGAGGAGTATTCTTATTTTTCAAATTAGAAGTTAAATAGCAGAGCAGGTCTGTAACTTGTCCGAGGTCTTAACAGTTGTTAAGAGTCAGAGATGGGATTCCAACACAGTTCTAATTCTGGAGATTGTTAGCCTCACAGAACAACATAGATATAATTTCTGATCTTTTGTCCAGTGTTCTGGCCGTGCGAATTAGGTTTGGTCCTGGCATATTTTATAAGAAAGAGTTTTATATTATTTCCAGCACGACCCAACAGTGCACAGCATGCCATTTCAGTATCATTACTGTTCTGTTGTGCAGTTGAGGATTTTGAATTGTGAGATGGTACTGGAGTTTTCTGCCCGATTCTCATGATCCTGGCAAATTCTTTGAGATTTGCATTTTGTTGGTGACAGGGAGAAGAGCAGGGAAAATATTCAAGATGCTTTCTCTCCTTATACGGAAGGGAGAAGAAACATTGTATGTTTTTAGGAGCCTGGTATTAAATAAAATGTCCCAGCCATAAGCTTCTCTCTTTGCCTACTTCCTGCTCCTCTTCCCACGCAGGCTAGGTTTCCGTCTGTTCCCAGAGTGTGGTGGCTGTAGAAGGTATACCTGGGCTAAGGGGAGAAAGCTCCCTGGCAAGAGGGTTGAGATCTTCGTCGTTTCTAGGTAATACCTTTAGATTTCCAGCAGCTCATCTCATTTTTGGTCCCCATGAGCCATTCTTTAGTAGGGTTTTCTGCAAGTTTTAGTGTTCTCTGTGTTGTACTCTAAGAAATGGCAAACCAAGAATTTCCTACTGTGGATTCCTTATAGAAAGGCAAAGCTGTGAATAAAAATTCTGTAAGAAATTATCATGATCAGGCTTCATAGAATCAATAAGTAATACTCATCCTTTAAATGTGTCCTAGAATGCTAAAGCAAAAAAGAGCATTTAAAAAATTCAAGAACATTGAAATGAATGAATTATGTTTGTTCATAAAGGAAAGGCACGCTCTTCAGTTTGTACTGGGTTTTTGGTTCCTGGGGTCATCCTGCATGTATGTTCAGAGTTGTATTGTTTATGTGTTCCTCTCTGCTACATGCTGCATATCAGGTACACATGGACAGTTCCGGATGTTTGCAGTGTGGGGCTGTGGAGAGGGGAAGATTTGCTAGTGTGTGTGCTGGTGTGTGCCGACATCAATGGCTTACGTCCCAGTCAGTGGAGGTACCCTTGTTGTAACAAATGCCTGACCATTTTCTGGTTCAGCTTAGAAAATGCTGACAATTATCTCGTAGACTGTACTGGAGAACAGAGTTCTGTCACTGAAGCAAAAAAGCCTTCTGAGCACAAGGCACAGTGATTGTGGTTGACTTCCATATGTCTTTCCTGTGAATGTGTGTGTGTGTGTGGAGTAAAGATCACATTTCTGTGTGAGAGAGGGACAAACATAGCATTTAGGGTGCAGCTTGGCTGTGTGGCATATATATATAGAGTGTTTTCCCTACGTGCCTCTAGGCTATCAATGCAAACTTGTTTTTCTGTGGTTAAATGTTTGTATCATATTAAATTTCAGTATTTTAAAAGAATAAAAGACTATCTCTCATTTCTTGCTCACTCTCATGTCCTGATCTAGTATTTGTCAAATTGAGTGAAAAATCAGTTTGCCTATTGCTACTTCTAAGCAGTGTACCTAAATTATAAAAACAGAATGATGGAGAGTTAAATTATAGAAAAAATATACTTAGAAAGTCCTACTAAACAATGTTGCTAGTGTAGCAGTTGTATAAAATCAGATCAAACATCTGAGGATAAAAATATTTCTAGCTTCGAAGAGGATTACTACATAATGATAAAAAAGTATAACCCAAAGAAATATATGATCATTTCAAACTTTTACACACCTAACCAAATACCCTCAAAAATCCCAAATCAAGCCTTGACAAATTTCAGACAAATTGACAACTTTATCATCATACTAGTGAGTTTTAACATATTTCTTAGTGACTGATAATTTAAGTAGAAAAATTAAGTAACTTGAATGACATAATTAACAAAGATGATTTAATATACAGGTTCTGGCACAAATAATGCCCCTATTTTATTACAAAGTCTTTTATTATTAAATCATAAGCATGTAATTCTGTAACATAACACTATCACACTCAAGCACACCATATGACATTTTAGGTGAAATGTTCAAATTAAAACTATAAATTATTGCAGCCATATTATTACCCTACCAACCACACTCAAGAGGCCTTACGTCTGCTGGAACCTGTACATATAGGTAAGCCAACAACCAAATAAGAGACTACATTATTCTCAACCACACATTAAACATTTATAGTGTTAGTTACTCATATATTCATAAGTAGATTGTAATAAATAAGAAATCCTATACAGCCTTGATTACTGATCAATTTAAATTAGTAATCAGGAAGACAACTTAAATAAAACTATTCACTTAGAAATTAAAATTTAAAAATTCATAATTTGTGAATTAAGAAATAAATCATAATGGAATTTAATAAACATTTAAAACTATACTGTTATAGACACTCACTATTGAAATTTGACAGAGAGCTAAAGCATTAAATGCTTGCATTTGAAAGATAGAAAGACTGAATATTAATGAGATAAATATTCAAATTAAGAAATTTTAGAAAAGAATAATGGAAATTACCCAGGGGGAGGTGAAAGCATTAAGATTAGAAGGAAACTAACTCAATATGTAACAAAGAAGGGGAAACAAAGCCAAGGTTCTTATAGGAAATGCTGATAAAATGGACAAAGCTATCATAAATTTGAGGAAGGAAATAAAAGGTAAAAATAAATAACATTGAAGTGAAAACACAACATAACTATAGAAACAGCAAAGACTTACCCTCATAATATAATAAAAACAGCTGTATGGCCATGTACTTTAAAAACTAGGAGGAAAAGATCCTTAGAAAGATAACAGTTTACAAAACTGACTCAAGAAGAAACAGAATTAGAAGTTTAGGTCCTATGGAGACAGAAATCAGTCATATGACAGACAGTGGCTGGATGCTGACCATGGCTGCATCCTTTTCTTAGAAATACACCTTCCAGTGAGGTTGAAGCCATAAGTCTCATGCTCACGAGTGGAATGAGAACAAGAGATGAGTGTGCCACTTATAGGGCTGTCCCCAAAAATCTTTCTTAGGATCCTATCCACCAACTCATTTGTTTTTATGAAGCTTTATAAAGCCAGCCCTAAATCCTTGTACTTGCAGCTGAAGGTAAAGAAATTTTAGATGGAGCCACGCAGTAGGAAATGCTGGCAGAGAGCCACACAGGAGAGCCGCAGGACCAACATCCAACTACAGCATGAGTGGGGAATGAAAAAGCGAACAAAAAAAAAGCCCTTCTGTGTGAAAGCAATGAAAATTTAGGGAATATTTGTAATAGCTGTTGTTATAACCCTCCCCACTGGAAAATGCACACATCAGATAATTACATAGACACCCTCTACCAAATATTCAAGGACACGGAGCTCCAGTCTCACATAAATTACTCCAGAGCCCCAGGAAAACTACTTTGCCCTAAATCCCCTTCATAGATGACAACTTAAAGATGGCATCTCTAGACTCTTCATGTTAAATATTATGCATGTATAAAGTCTTCAGGCAAAACTAAAATATATGGATTTTAGTCTTCTACATGTGTTTGGAACAAACCAAGAGATTCATGAGCGTGAATAATATTAGCATCCGCTTGAAACTAAAGCAGAAAAGATGTTATTTATTGTGTGATAGGAACTGTGTTTTACTAGTAAAGCCCTAATACATCCTAACTCCTCTGAAAATAAGAATGAAAATTTCGTATGTCAGGTAAAGAGCATAATGGCTTGTTTCTGTTATAAATCTTTGTTCTTAAATACATTTGAAACATTATCTCCTAAGGTGATGCTTAAAATAATGCATTTCCAATTAAACTTTGCTCCCTCTTGATTCTTACTTAAATAATCATTGGCATTGATTCTTTATAAGTCTTCAAATGCTCTTTGGCTGAAAGTAATATAATATTAAACTGATCTTTATAAATGTATTTGTATTTTCCCCTTGTGAGTGCAGAGAGAGAGGTAACACAAAGCTGCCCTGTGCATCTTTGCTCATGGAGACTAAAATCTTACAGGGCAATGCCAACACCACCAGCATATTTGAAAGCCGGAAGGGCATTAGTTTGTTTTTTATTCAAAAATTAAATTTCCTGAAATATTTTTTACTTTGTTCTCACACTTCCATTTTGTATAATTGAACACACAGATTCACACGCACTATTTGCACGCATTCGCCGAAGAATTGCACTCTGGCTACAAAGAGCACATCACAAGTACTCACTAAGTTATAAGGAGAAAGAAGTGGATTCATTTTAATTTATTAAACATTTCAACAAAATCACTATTTCCCATTTGAGACAGATAGAGAATTTGTGGCTCTTTTGAAAGACCAGCCTGCAGCCTCATTTCTGTCCAGAGAATAGTGCAGCCCTTTTGAGATTGACCCTGCAGAGTGTTTTGTTTATTTGCTTTTTAATTCCAGGGTTGACCTTGCAGTCTCTACACACACCATTTCTTGGTGAACGTTGGAAGCTTGTCTCCATAGTCTTCAGTGGAAGAGGGTGTGTGGTGGTTCTGCTTTTGAAAAAGTTCTTTACAAATTCACAGTATCCAGTTTGGATTTTAAAAAATTTTGCCTAAAACTGTGCCATTTTGTGAATTTTTGCACATTGCAGTGTCCTCATTAACCCGCTAATGAGAGAGGATAGCGCTACTTTTCTGTGTGACGCAGTCATTTCTTGTTTCTAGTTGGTGATTGACCAGGATCTACTATATACACTACTGAAATTTTCATTATATTTCTTTGTCTCATTAAGGTTAAGAATTCAGTCATAGTCCCTGGCTGGGTAGCTCAGTTGGTTAGATGTCATCCCAATAAACCAAGGTTACAGGTTCAGTATTTGATCAGGGCGTGTACAAGAAACAACCAATGAATGCATAAGTAAGTGGAATAATCAGTGTCTCTCTCCCACTCTCCCTCTCTCTCTCTAAAAAAAAATTCAGATCTATTCAGTTCCAAATGATACTGGTGATGTTGGTCTGGGAACCACTATCTGACCCATTGTTCTTTTTCAGTAAAAACTTTTATTCTATTAGAGAAATAAGCAGTTAAGAATAGGAACTTGGGAATCAAAGGGGCCTATGCTCAAATTCGATCTCATCAATTTCTGATATTTTCAATTCTTTTAAATTTTGGGTAATCGATTGGGTAAAAACTGATACACCACTTTTTCAATCAGTATATTATTTTTCACCACTACTATACTAGTGGAGGTAGTCATATTTTTATGCTTTTTTTCTGTTATTTGTATAAATTGACTGTCAATCTCATTGCTATTTGTCATTTCTCAGTGATTGGCAGGAATTTTATACATTTAGGTGCTAATTCTTCATTTTTTATTTTATAGAATAATTTTTATTATAATCTACTACTTGCATTTCAATTATATATATGTTGTCTTTTTACATTTTAATATAATCAAGGTTATACATATTTTACACTACCATTTTGGGGTGGTTTTTTTTGTCTTTTTTGTCCTATTTAACAAGGCCTTCCCTAGCCTGACATCATGAACTGATAGTACTAGATTAATGCTTTTAAAACTTTTAAAAGTTTTTGTTCTGTTTTTTGTACTTTCTGAAATTAATTTTATGAGCTATAATTAGGTATCTAATTTTAACTTTATCCTTAGTAACAGTCCATATTTCACTGTTTACTTGAAATGCTACCCCTTTCATATATCAATACTAATTATACATATGTATGAGTTTATTCTGTTTGGCCATTTTATCTTATATTGCACCAGTACCACACTATTGCTTATATGTTTTGATATCTGGTAGAGCAAATCCCTTGATTTACTTGTTTCAAACAATTTATGTTTTCTTGCAATTTATTCATTGCGTGGTTTTTAAAAATTCAATCATTAATTTATTTCTTTTCAGATACATGTCTCCTAATAGGTTAGAATAATGGTGTCCATACAATTTAGTATCTTACTTTGTAATCAGCTAAT
>PVKM010003365.1:21814-58276 GCA_004027735.1 Carollia perspicillata
ACTTTATCCTTAGTAACAGTCCATATTTCACTGTTTACTTGAAATGCTACCCCTTTCATATATCAATACTAATTATACATATGTATGAGTTTATTCTGTTTGGCCATTTTATCTTATATTGCACCAGTACCACACTATTGCTTATATGTTTTGATATCTGGTAGAGCAAATCCCTTGATTTACTTGTTTCAAACAATTTGTGTTTTCTTGCAATTTATTCATTGCGTGGTTTTTAAAAATTCAATCATTAATTTATTTCTTTTCAGATACATGTCTCCTAATAGGTTAGAATAATGGTGTCCATACAATTTAGTATCTTACTTTGTAATCAGCTAACGCTTCAAGGTTTTCCTATGTTGTGACATAGTCTCCAACATTCTTTTTTTAATAGTATCATTTGAATGGTTACATATTATTCTACTCAGATGTTATACCATAATTCACTTAAATAACCTCCCACTGACGGACATTTGGAATACCTCTGATGTTTAAGTTTGATAAACAGTACTCCTAGGAGCATCTTTGTGCTTCTAGTGTGGGAATGTGTGTATTTGTTTATTCATTACATTATTTATTGTATTTTTTCCATTACCACTTATGCCCCCTACACCTTCTTCCACTTGCACTCCCCCCCCCCCCATTGTGTGACATTTAGAATTGACTTGTGGAGAGTCATGAAAAATCTTGTTGGGTTTTTTTGTTTGGTATTGCATTGAATAAATGTTTTAGTTCAGAGAAAACTATTTACTTATTTATTTATTTAATTTTTCCCATCACCATTTATCCCCCCATACCCTCTTTCACTTCCACCCTTTGTCCCCTCCCCCATTGGTGGTCCTTCTCATTCACGCCCATGGTAACCTCCGCACTTACTCAGGTCTTCTTTCATGCTCATCGGGAAGGTTATTTCATTGACTTCACAAAAATTTTTAACAGTCTTTTTTGTTGATGTTTTAAATTTTATTTCTAGATATTTATTTAAGATTTAATTGGAAAAGCCCTTCCTTTAACATTGGTCCTCTCCATTGATCTCATCCTGCTACCCTAATTCTCTAAACTGTCCATTGTTTTTTCAATGACCAATTTGGAGATTCTCATTTCCCCCATTTCCACACCATTTACCTGATTTCCATGCAATCTGGCTTCTTTTACCATCAGTGTAAAAATCTACCCTTTCAAATGCTACTGATTGCCCTGAACTGCCAAATCCAATCATTTTTTCACAGTTTTTATCATCCTCAGTTGCTCCCCATTGACCACTACATCTATGTCCACATCCCTCCACTGGTGTCCATGGCATGTCGGTCTCCTGATTGTCCTTTTAGTTACACTCCCTTTGGCTCTTTATTCTCCCTTTTGGTAATTTTTTTCTTCTTATGCCCTTCTCTCCCTATGTGCTTTCCGCCTGCGTGCGCCGGAGTGGCAGGATTTCTGTGTGCTCTCACCAGTGATGTAAGCACTTGGCATCTGGTAGGCGATGAACAAAGGCTTCTTGATCAAATGAGTGACTCTCATCATAGTTTCCAAATTGTCGTTAACACCAATGTCAGATAATTAATGTCAGACAAATTTGAACTCTAACCATTCTTGTGCCACATATGGTTTTATTCCAGTTCTCTCTTACAGTCTGATCAAACTGGGGTATTCACTATTTCCTAACCTTGTCTTTGTTTTCTCCGTCTGGGGTCGCTTCCATTTTTATTCATTGAAATCCTCTCTGTTGCTTTAGGCCCATATCGTCCGTCTCCTTTTCTTGGTTCTCATCCCCCCTGATTTGATATAATTTCTCCCACTTTTAAATCTTCATGGATACTATTTGATTCCTGCCACTCTTCTGGTATTTGTATATATTAATGATAAAATATGTCTTTTAAAGTGGCACCCATTAAGAGGAATGATAATTTCCAATTTTGGTGAGGGTGTGGGAAAAGAAAGTCTCAAACATTGTTGGTAGGAATTTTCAAAGGATAATTTGGCAAAATGTATTGGAACTGTAAAAATACAAATGTTATTGGATACAAAACAGAAAGTAACAACTAAACAAACAGACAAAAACTCACAGACAACAGTGTGGTGGTTACCAAAGCGAAAGAGGAATGGGGAACAGGTAGAAGAGGGCAAGGGGGGATAAATGGTGACATAAATGATGACAAGTGTACAGAATGATACACTCGAAAGGTATTATAATAATCTTATTAACCAATTTTACCCCGATAAGTTTAATAAATTTTTTAAATGCAAAGAATATATGGCATAATAGTTACCATTGCTCTGAATTTTTCCTAAGGAAATATTAATATATATATATAGTACTGTTCATTATAGTATTGTGTTGTAAAAGTAAAAAAAGTGTGAAACCTGAAGTATTCAATAATATAGCTTTCAGTAAATTTTGGAATATCTGTATAATGGAAGGCAATAAAAACAAAATAATCTTGTAAAAGAATGTTGATTTACAAAAGAAAATAAAATATGAAAAAGCAGGTCACTAAACAATTTTTCTATTATTTCAGAGGAAAATAAATATGTTTAGAAAATAATAGAAAGATTTATACCAAAATGTTAACAATGGTGGTGTGGGATTGTAGTAGATATAATTACTTTTAAATTTCCAAGGTATTTTGCACATGCATTCTCTTTATAATTCTTCAAAGTGACAGAAAAGTTGGTGCTAACATTTACAATGGACTGTGTGGTACACCGCCCAGATTCTTCCTCCTTTCTTCCCACTGCCTCATCTGTTAGGACCTAAGCTCTCACTCCCCTGCTCCTGGAGGTACTGAAGGCTGGCCGCGCCCAGCTGTAGCCTGCATCCAATGACTGTAGTTCTAAGGATCGGCAGGCCTCCATTTCCTGCCCCAACATGAGAGAATGCTATAGAACCATCTAGCTCCAGAGCTCCCTGTGCAATTAGCCAACATCTCTGTCAAAAACTGCTTGCTAGCTCACCTTCTCCTTGTGTTCAGTCCTGCTTTCTCCACACCCCCACAGCTGTCAATTCTGAGAGCACACCATAATAAATTTCCTGGGTGGAATTTTCCATTTCAGAGTCTCTTTCAGGGAAACTGAGCTGGAACATCTACTGTTTGTAGGCACTGTACATCTACTCCTCCAAAAGCCTTGCAATGAGATTTTCAGGCAATTACTGACATCTTTATTTTGAGGAAGAGAAAATTTTTGTTAAAAATTTTTACCTATTTTGTGCAGAGTTGCACTGTTACTGAATATCAACTGAGTACAAAAGCAGGTGTGTTTGAGTATAAAGAACACGCTTTTTTGTATTTAGTCACATAACTCCTTTCAGCCTGTGTTTCATTATTTTTACACTTTTCTTGTTCTCTCTGGTAGATGGTAAATTCTCTGGCTGCAGGGATTTTGTCTTATTTATCTTTGAATCCCTTGTTGGGTATTTCATGGTGTCTCGCACATAATGGGTGTTCCATGTTTATGAAATTGACTTGAAACTGTTAAGGTTTAAAAAAGCATTTCTACTTCAGTTCCATAAGGAATGGAATCCCTAAGGGGAAAAGAAAATCATAATGGCGAGATGTAGTAATTATAATTCAATTAATATTTCATGAAATAATTTCCTATAAAAAGATGGTGGTGCTTATCCTCCTTCCTCAATATCAGATAAATGCTCTTTTCAGAACTTTGTCCTTAATTACCAAATAAGCAAATCAGTGAGGTGTAATAAACTTATATTAAACTTTGATGGCAGATATCATAGTTTTTGCCTTATATTGCTGTGGAGCAATCTATGAAATCTATGAAATTTAAGTTATTTGAGGAAAGAATCTACTAAGAGTAGAAAAATGTAACAAGAAGACCAGTTTGTTTCTAATACAAAATCAAAAGTATATGTTAACAGAATGGGAAGTTTTTTGGCAGCAGACAGAAATACTTGAACGAAGTTTCCAGCACCTATTAGACTTTGAAATTACAAGTTTAATTTTTCTTTAAAAGATATGCCAGGTTTATCATTTAGAAATACAAATAAAATGAACATAGCAATGATGGGTTATGCGTTGTTAGGAATAAATAGATCCAGCATTAGGTTTAGGGAAAGGGACATTTGAAAACAAATTACAAAAGTGAAACAACCTTTCCTGTTAAATAACTTTTATTCTTTTACTGCTGGAGAATCAGTGTGAGAGGATGTTACTAACACCAAATAAAGGTCAATTGAGTTAAAAGTTGTTAATGCTGTAAAGGCTGTGGCAAAGGACATAGTGAATCTAAGAAATGCATTATTGATGTATATTTGGGTCATTTACACATGCATGCACACTCATGCACACACACGTGTATATAATCAATATAAAAGCTAGAACGTTCTCCTAGTATGTGGGTTGATTTCGGTGCCACCACCCTCATAAATGGGTCAAATACCGTGAATCCTAAAATGCCAGAGTTTGGAATTTGTCACTTCAGTTGATTACTTTGTTTTCTATTAAAATACACATCTCCCTGAGAAGGTAATACTTATTTATTTTTTAATGTAAATTTGCCTTTTATTGGAGTAAAGTACAGAAATAGATACCTAAAGCATGAAATACAGTTTAAAAATTGAATAAACTAGACCATCATTACAGTTACATGGTTATGACTGATGTTGAACATAGGTATTTCTGTTAATGTGATAGTAAAGCTGTTATTATAAATTCCATATGCAGTTGACCTTTCACCAATACTGGGGTTAGGGGCACTGACCCACACACAGTCAAAAATCCACATATAAGTTTTGACTCCCTAGAAACTTATGTTGTCCCTCAGCATCCATGAGGGATTGGTTGTAGGACCCCCATGGATATCATACTCCTCTATTTAAAATGTCCTAGACCAATGCATACAGCCAGCTGTTTGCCTTTATGAACTCCTAACTATAGACTGAAAACAGTACAGGCATACGAGGTATGTCTGGAAAAAGTCCGACCATTGTTAGTATAATGGGAACAATTTGCACAATATCGATGTAACCTGGTAGCCAATGAGAGTAGACTGGAATGCACATGCATGAACAATGACAACTCTACTGTATGAGTCAGTGGGGGAGGTAGACACTGTTGAATGAGCATGTGTATTGTGTGCTCACATGCAAAATGAGCAAATAGAGCAATGAAACTGCATCAAATTTTGCATTAAGCTTGAACATTCCTCCACAGAAACTATTCAGATGATTCAGAAGGCACAGCTATGGGCAACTGGTATGATGATTGGCAACATCATCACAACAATGCACCCGCTCATGCATCACATCTCATGCAGAGTTTTTTGGCAAAACATCAAATCACCTAGGTGACTCAGCCCCACTACAGCCCAGATTTGGTGCCCTGTGACTTCTGGCTTTTTCCAGAGCTAAACTCACTTTTGAAAGGGAAGAGATTTCAGACCACCCATGAGATTCAGAAAAATACAACAGGGCAACTGATGCCCATTGGGAGAACTATGTGATGTCCCAAGGTGCCTACTTCGGAGGGGGCTGAAGCATCATTGTCCTATGTACAGTATTTCTTGTGTCTTGTATCTCCTTCAATAAATGTCTCTATTTTTCATATTACAAGGTTGGATACCTTCTCAGCAGACCTTGTATATTGACAAAAATCTGCATATAAGTAGACCTGTGCAGTGAAAACTCAGGTTGTTTGAGGGTCAACTGTACTTTTAAAAACCATTACTGAGTTTTCCCCATCCTATTCCCAGATTCATTCTGCTAGAGGTTTTCTTTTCAGTTCAAAAATGAAAATTGATGTCTTTTTGAAAAAACTTAGAAATTTCTATTTTATTATATCAGATTAAAAGTTCTCAAATTAGCGAACTTTAGACTAATAAGCATCATCTTTTAAAATTTCAAATACCATCAGTCAAGTATTAGATATTTTAATAAATCATTTTAACTTCATATACATTATTTTAAGCAGATTTATTTGAAATTCCTACCTGTGATCATCAACTGAAAGAATAAGATATTCAGTTTGAGAAAAAAGAACCTGGAGGATGGGATGGTAAAAAGGTGTTGGTATGAAGTTCTTAAAAACTGGCATTAGGGTACAGAAAAAGACACGAGGTAGTGTCAGACCAACTTCCTGTCTCACAATGTTGTCTTAGGTGGGTTTGATTAAGATGAAAGTTCAACTTTTATCTCTTCTTGCTCTTTGCTTTCTACTTCATCTCCACCCATTTCTTCCTAACTCAGGACAAGAATCCTTCTCACAAGAGGACCCTTGAACTAAGCCTACTTTTACAAGAAAGACGTGTAAGCTACATTACAGGTTCATTGATTTTTTGCAGGCTGCCTGGCTTTTATGGCACCTACTTTTGCAAAAACAGATGCCTTTACAAACCTCAACAATGTAGAGGAAGCATTTACAACTCATTGATTTCAAAATCAGGAACAGTTACAGAACAGAGACCATTTCAACTGCAGGAGGCACCTACTGAAGAAGTCAGCTGCCCATCAGATGATTTAAATTGCTGTCTACTGAGCAAGCAGAAAAGAATGATGAGCTCATTCATTTTATAGTCAGAACATCCCCATGTGGTAGGGTGGGCCAACTAACAAGGGAAATGTGGGCTGGTAAATATTCAGTAGTTATTTAGTGTATAAAAAGTTTAGCCATGGAGATATTTTCTCAATTTAAAATTATGTGTCTTTTATTGGAGTTTCAATGATGTGTATGCATTTTGGGACAAAAAGCACACGATGTACATATAGAAAATATAATGAGACAATAAAAATATTGCTCAACACACTCAGAAAAGCTATTTGGCAGCATTCTGTGAATTTTAAATATATGTTATGTTCATTGAACCTTTGGGTGAACTTGTCGATTTCACCCTCATCTCCCCCCAGAGAACTCTCGTCTTCCTCCCTCTTTGTGGAAAGTTATTTTCCCTGCAATAATTCTGCGCTTTGTTTCCTCATCCCTGCACCTTTCTAGGGAGGCTGATGTATTAGAATGATGGTTTTTCCCTGCTCGAGTCATTAACTTTGTGTGAACAACACCAGATAAAGTCAGTGGGTGTCTTCCTTTCCTGGCACGAACTCTGTCCAGGTTGTTTTCAGGCGAAGTTTATGGCTGGTACAAAGAGGTTCAGGATCTTAACCATGACATTGTGGAGCATATGGAAACTGACACTTCTGAAGAGAACTTTCCACTTTGGCTTTTGGCAAGGAAAATGAGACAGAGAAGAGAATTAGATCATGACACATGTTACTTGGCAAAAAGGAAGCTAAAGAAAGTAGGACGAAGAAAAGCCTAGAAGACAAAATGCTGGTATTACTTTTGTACCCAGAATTTTTCTCTTCCTTTTAGCTGGCTTTTAAGCTATTTTTAAATTATTTTTACTGTCTTTATGTTCTTTAAGACTTCATATTTAATAAAACACATGTTAAAGGCCTCCTATTTATTTTTCTAGGGAGCTCTTTCTCTAATTTCAGATCTCCGATAGTCTTGTGGTTATTCAGCCCTCTTTGGTGTTTAAGAAATTGACTAACTTCCTGAAGGCAATGTTTTATCTTATTTCTAGTTTTTAATTTTTGCATTATTCAGAAGAGGGAATATTCTGTTTTCTTTTTGAGTGCTTTTCAAAGTATATCTAACAAATACCTTAAAAACAAAGAAATTAATATTGTAACATATTGGCTGAGTAAATTTGGCAACAAGAAGGAAAACATAAAAACCTGGCATACTGAACAGTAATAATTTATTTTTCTAAATGAAATTATGTTTTCAAGAGGGTGATATTATATTATAACTCTAGGACCAAGAACACAAAGAGAATTAGTGTGTGCTAATATTTTGGAGGATATTAGAAATAGAAATTTGAGTAAGATTTTTTCTCTTTACTATAGAATAAAATAATTTTTTATACGCATTAAAAACTTCCCATTGACATCATATTTTACACAATGTATGTGAGAGTGTCAAAGATTAGTCTATTAACAGTTAATAGAGCTTTTAGAACTACAGGACAAAATATTATTATCAGTAACAATACAGAATTATTTAAAGTCAGGAAAATTATCTTTAAATTTCATAAGTAGTCAGGATTCTGAAACATCAATGTAAAATAAATGAGAAAAAGAACTTCATGTTGGGAAGAAATTTGGTAATTAAAACTATAAAATAAGGAAGATTATTTTTATGATCATAGATTAAAATTATTTTTTGATAAAATGTGATACAGGTATCTGCTTTCATCTAATGAAATCTTAAGCTTTAGCCTGAAAAAACATCTTTTAGCTATTAGATTCTCCTTTTACTATGACTGGTCTTACTTTGGTCACTTTTTGTCTTTTAATCATGATTATATATGTTTAAAGATTCATGTCGATAGAGTATTAACTCATTATGATATGAAACTTTGGACAAGTATCTTTTTATAGAAGAGAAATCTTAATATAGACAACTACAAAAAACTTGAAAGCTACCAGTTGAAGATGCTGGAGCATTAATCAGAGAAATAAATATTTTTAATAATGTATGAAGATATTGTACATTTTAGAGCCTATTTGTTATATAAGCCTAGCCTATACTTATTAACAGAACTAAGTCAAGATGCATACTAAAATGAAACAGATACCCAATTTCAAATGATGCACAACCCTCGAAAATGTTCTCTTATAAATACAATTAGGTTAACTTTGACATTACTTATTTCAGTGTATTTTTGTCTTACTATTAGAACCAAGCATCAGCAGTCTTCCCCGATAATTTGTAGGATTTCCTTCTAAAATAGATAAGTGACTGAAATAGGATTGTCTCCACTATACTGATGCCATGAAATAATAACTAGATTAAGAATTTAGTACTAAGAGGGGTACTTTTTATTGGACACAGTTTATGTAACAGCCTCTTATGCTTTATGTGTTCTATATAAAACCCTATAGGTGAAAACAATAGGGACATGGAGGCCCCAGTTGTCCGGCTTTCTCAAGGCTACTGTGAAAATGTAACTGAATCCAATTGGAACTTGGATGTTTTTGAGAGCCACGCTAGGGGACTGGGTCAAAGTAGGCCTAAGAAACCAAGTATCTTATTTAACTACTGTATCTGTGCTTGGTTTGGATAAGGAAATTCAGGAGAAGAACTTACTAACAAAAGCCACATGGAACATGTCAAGTAGCACCATGTTAATTATTTTATCTTCTTACATAAAACTGTAGAATTTTAAATGTAAAGAACCTCAGGGGTCATTTATTTTAACACATCTCTTAAAGCAAGAACTCACGCTCCACATCTGATGGCATGTCGTTTTTCTAGTCGTCATCCTGCACTTGAACGTTTGTGGAGACAGGGTTCATGCATCCTCAACAAAGACAGCTCGTTTTACTCCTAGATCATTCTAATTGTTAGACGTTTTACCTTCCTTTAATTGAAATTTACCTCCCTGAAACTTCACATGCTCTGACGCAGTCAGACTTGTTTTTACCGTAGCTTCGACTCTGATGTGCTTCAAACCCTTTCTGACCACATTTGTTCATCCCTTTTCAATTTGAAAATCAGTCACCTTTGTGAAAGAAGAAAGAAACAAAAGCAAAGTTGAGTGGCTTCAGTTTCTCTTGGTTCTTGAATAACATCTTCAAGCAGGAGGACTGTTCTTTGCTTATTTTCTTCATTTGTACATAGCTTTTTAAAACAAATTTTTCTGTCTTTTTAAATTTTATTTTATTGTGGTTCAAGTACAGTTGTCTCCATTTTTACCCCACCACGGTCCCCTGCCCCACTCATCCCCGCCAAGTTTTGTATTTCTCTAGTACTCTTAAATAGAGTCTCCTAATGCTTATGCAAAGTGTGCCAGAGTTATTATTTTATTAGCTTAAGAGAATAAAATGAGTCCTCTCTTACCCTTTTCAAGTGATATGATAATTCTTTCAATTGGCCCAATAAATAATGCATAATTGTTTTTTAAAGCTCAATAAACTTCAGCATGATCTATACCACATTTCATTAATATCAAATTACTACCTCAGAATGAGTACTGCAGATGGATTTGTGGGCCTGTGTTTTTTCCATGGGGTGGTATAATTCAGCCCTTGATGAATGAGGCTCAGGAAATCTGAATACTGATCCTGGCCCTGGTGCTATCTAAGAACTCAGCGACCTTGGCATTCATATTTGTCTCTTGAAGTTACTGATCATTAGGCATTTAGTGTGTATTCTATGACTCGTTATTGTTGCTTTAAACTTTTCTCCAACTAGCGGCCCTTTGTATATGCTAGGACATTGCACCAGAATATGCAACAGTTTCCTTTTGAGCCAATTTCATTTCAAATTGTGTTCACTTCACAGATCAGGAACTCATCTGCCACAATACAGGACCTGGCACCATTTACATTACACAAAGCCATGTCTCACTTAATTTTTAAACTCAAATTTTATTAGCTTATGGAACTGTCTTATCATGGCAATTACAGCTTTGAGCTGTCTTGATCAAATAGCTAGTGATCTGATGATGCTGATTCCCAAATTTCTTCTTAACTGTGCTGTTTTCTGTTTTATCTAATATAGGGGAAATAATCACGAAAATGTGCATTTGTGTCACAGTTTGCTATTTAAAATTGACTTTTACATACATTTGATCCTCCCCAAACCCTGTATATAATCAGGCCTGTTACTTCACAGTAACAGGCCTGAGCTCCATTCATAGCAGAAGAGACTGAAGCTTAGAAAGATAAAATAAATGAAGAACTACCCATATATCTTGTTGAAATATTTGCTATTTATAATGGTAGCTAAAACACTCTGTTCCAAGGGCTCTTATAAGTACTTTAAATATATGGACTCATTTAATCCTCATGAAAGTCTGTGATGAAGGTACCATTATTGTCATCTCAATTTGAAAGATGGGAAACTTGGGCATGAAGTCACACTGCAGTTACGTGGTGGAACTGAGTCTCGAACCCAGATGCTCTGTCTGTAGAGGTCGCAGCCTTATTTCCCTCAGTTTCACCCTGGGAAACATTTACAAGAACGTGATATGTGCAAAATGCTGTATCATGTACGCCAAGAGCTATACCAGCAAACAAATTATCCCAAGAGATACGCATGACCGTGACAGCTATGTATTTTAATTTTTTAATTAAAAATATTTTTCCTTTGTATCTAGTGGGAGAAAATAATGTGATGGTAAATCGTGGAAACAATTTGAAAGAGATAAAATCTGAATTGCTTTTTACAGTCTGAGAAAGACTAAGACAAGCATTCAGGTAGCACAGCGTAAGCAGCGGCCTTCAGAATGAGCCTGTGGAGGGTGAGAGGTGAGATTTCCCATGTAGCTGAAGTGGAGGGTGTAGGAAGACAGCAGGATTTAGAAAGAGATAAATTTAGTTACATAAGCTGTAGCCAGATTGTAGAGAGCCTTGAATGCTAAACTGAGAAGATTCGGATTCATTCTGTCTGCAGCCTGGACCTGGTAAAGATATTTAAGGACATGGGTTACATAATCAGATAAATTTTAGAATGGTATCTCTAGCAGCGAAGTATGGGAACAGCTGGAGAGAAGGACATACCTGGGGAAAGGAAGCCGGTTAGGATACAAGTGGGGAGCCTTTTACCAAAGAGAAAATGTCTCAGAAATAGGGTCAGGAAGCTTTGAGAAATTATTTACTGCGAGGACAAATGGGAAGGAGAAACAGGAGACGGCCTCACATTTTGTGGTCTGAACAGTGGAGGGGGTGCCCCTCTTGCAGCGGGCACAGGAGAAGAGGACGTTTGAAAGAAACGATTTGCACAGTTTGGGGGGTTTTGTAAAAAGGTGTAGCCTGTAATCCTCTTTCCTACTTTTCAATTGTAATACTCATCTCCACACAGTTTGGTTCTCTGCTTTTATATATATTATGACATATATTAAATATATATAATGAGAAATACATAATATATATTAGTATTGTTCTCATTTATGTGATATAATCTCCCACAACATGTGTGTGTATTAGAGCTTTGACAGCCTAGTTAACCTGTAAAACTTCTCACCCGTGTATTGGAAAACTCTACGGTGGTACAGGTCGTCTTTTACTATTTTTATTGGTCGTGCTATTATTTCTAAAATATAAGTAAATATTTCTGTCAAATATTTATATAAATTTGAAATGATTGGTGAGTAGGATCAATAGTTGAGTGACTTTAAAGTGTGGTAAAGTTCTAATGAAAAGAGGGCTTTTTAGAGATAAAATTCATGGTATTTTTCTCTCACGTTGTTCTTATGAAGATCCAATAGCAGTTTTTTCTGTCGCACATTATACACATTATGTCAAAAAGCTTTGCAGCTTCAGAACTTAGTACTTGCTGATGAATAGCTTTTTGAGTATACTAGCAACATTCTACTCAAGTATTTCAGTGGGCCATATTTCTACATGTATGTCTGTATGTTTTTGTATTTACTCATATTTAAACCATTGTTAATCTTGGAACTTTTCAAGGTCTGGCTCAGTCTTTTTGACATCTTTTGACAAGGGGGCACACCCATCATAGGGTGTATTTTTCACTGTTTAAAATTATGCTATAATTTTTTTAGATATTTTATAAGAGTTTATTTCTTCCTATCATGATTTTAAGTTTTTCTATGTTTATAATGTTTATGGATGTAGTTTATAATAATTATAATGTCTTTATAATGTGGGTAATGTGTTTTTGCCAGTAAATGTTCAATAAGTTATTCAGTAAAAGAAGTTTAATAATTTTAATGTTCTTTAAGATGTTATCTATCTTTGTGTGTCCAACCTGTCAGAATTAAGTCCAAGACAAAGGGACACAGTCCAGGAAATTAGTCAGATGATCCTGGCAATTGTTTCTAAAACAACGTGCTGCTTTTTCTTGCTGCGTTTTTCTCTAACCTAGCCCTTCACTAAGCCCAAAAATTATACATCCTGCCCTGTTGACTTTGGGCTTGGCAACATACCTTGTTTAGGCCAGTGAAATGTATGTGTAAGTAACATGTTACACTTCCCAAGCAGAATCCTTAAGAATCACTGCTGGATTCTATCAACATTTGTGTCATCTTTCCTCTGGAATGGCACATCGTAGAGAGGGGCTGCATCCTCAGTTTTGGTCTCAAAGTAAAATATACTTGGAGCAGAACCTGGGTCAGTCTGTAATCATATAATTAAGTGTTGTACAAATCTGTGTTTTTGTGTGTTACTGGGAAGAGAAATTGTTTGGTAACTGCACCATATTTACTTTAGATTGACTAACCCAAATAACTGCATTCCTGATTCTTATTATCCTTCATTTGTGTAGACAGTTATAAACTTTTCTCCTGTATATTTCCCATATAAATATTAGTGTATTTTTATTAAATGATGTAATACTATTAAATAATTATAAGTTAAAGAAAATCTTTATTCTGTCTTATTCTGTTTCACAGTGTATTGTGAACAGTAAGCCAGATGATGAAATATGTACTTGCATCTTTACTGGTTGAATCTCTTCTCTTGATGGAAGGTAGTATAATACAGTGGTTAAGGGTACAGTCTCTAGGACAGAATTTCCTGGATTTAAATTACTGTTGTCCCACTTACTAGCCCTGTGACCATAAATGGGATACTAAACTTATCTGTGACCTTATAAAGAGATTTATTTGTCCCATGATACAGTAAACCAGTCCTGTATTGTTGAATAATTTTTCAGTTTTTCTATTACAAGAACATGTTAAATAATATCATCAACACCCCCTCTCCCCCATCCTCACATCTGCTCTATCCCAATTACTCATAAATCCTAATTCTTTTATTTTTAAAATAGCTTTTATAGCTGTCCTTATCTAGTACTACCATTACCAAACTTACACTGATTTTGAGGCATGTCAATGAGCATGAAACATTTAATAAGTCAATAACTACTCTTTTTTAAAAGATTTTATTTATTTTT
Source organism: Carollia perspicillata (assembly GCA_004027735.1). NCBI lineage: Eukaryota > Metazoa > Chordata > Mammalia > Chiroptera > Phyllostomidae > Carollia > Carollia perspicillata. Next base: position 35,686 of record PVKM010003365.1, read on the forward strand.
TTTAGAGAGAGGGGAAGGAGAAAGAGACAGAGAGAAACATCAATGTGTGGTCACCCCTCATGTGCCCCCAACTGGGGACCAGGCTGGCAACCCAGGCATGGGCCCTGATTGTGAATCAAATTGACAACCCTTTGGTTTGCACGCCCATGCTCAATCCACTGAGCTACATCAGCCAAGATAACTATTCTTGACTTAATAAAAACCTCCTAGAAAATTAGTAAAGGAGAGAACATCATAAACATCAGAAAGACTATCAGACAACCTATTTCCTACTTGTGAAACATTAACGATATTTCCATTAAAATTAATGATAGGATAAAGATGCCACTTGATCTAAAAGGCATCTGTCTTGGAAAGATAGATAAATTCATCTATTTGGAATACCCTGAACTATAAATAAAATTGCTTTCAGTGGGCTTTCAGAACTTCTCCTGATCTATTCCATTCCTTCATACAATCGACTGACCACAAAAACACTTCCTTTGACCGTGTGATAATAGTCGTTAAGTAAGCCATTTACTTTTAGTGCCCCAAATCTCTACAGCCAATAGTGATTTGCCATATATCAATAAGCAAGTGTTGGTTGGCTCGCCTGCCCCAGACAGAGAGGCTGGATTAAGTTGGCCCATGTGACAGGGGCCCCTTGGCCCTGGAACGGAGCAGAATTGTCTCTTTCCTATGGTTGTGGATGTTTTGATTGAGGAAAGAAGTTGAGGGAGTATCAAACTCTGAATTTCAGAGAGAGGGCCCGATATGGAAGCCAGAGAAGCATGCTCAAATGTTCTGACATCTGCAAAGGCCTGAAGCTGGTGAGTCAGGTGAGAGGAGCATCACAAAGAGAGGACTGAGACAGAAGAGGAGAAAGGGGTTGTCAGAGGAGTGCTGCTTGGTCAAATGCACTCCAGTGCAAGGCCAGTTATCGGAGCAGGGCAGTGTCAGATTCACTCAATAAGCTTTCTGTGATTCCAAATGTACACGCATCTCAGATGTAGTCAGTCTTGGCAAATCATTGCTCATCTGTAATAAAGTATTATGGGAAATAGGAGTGAACACCAGAAAAGGCAATTAAGGAATACGTCAGCTACGCTGATGGACAATGTGAAAGCAAGAAGAGAAATATGCACTGCAAATCTGTGTTTTCAGAACTGTTCTGTATAATCTGCCAGGAAAAATTGGATGTCATATGATGGGTTCAAAGTAGAACTATTTTCGTACATGTTACTTGATGTAAGCAGGGAAATGTTAAACCTCATATTGGCATACAAATAACTTTGGCCACGAGAAGCCTCAAGAAGTTTTGACGAGGTTTTGCACCACAGATTCCGTCGTCACGTACGAGCAGATCTTAGCACCAAATGTCAAGGCAGGATGTCCAGCAGAGAATTTCTGGGGCACGTGTCCATCGCTGCTGCAGCGAGGTTTTCTGTTACGTGATGCTGCTGGGGAGACTGGGCCCTGAGCACGCTCCATCACTCGGACGGTCCATTCAGACAGACACGGAGCACCTGCAGACGGGGACCAGAATCACACAGGTTTGCCTGACAGTACTGTAAAGAAAAACATGCCAATAGCTTTAGGTTTTGATATTGAACGGCAGTTGGCAAGAAAAAGAACATTTGGAGGAAGAGGCAGAGTTACAAATAGGACTAATCACCTCAACCGTCACCTAAATAATCATCTTTATATGCAACTAATGTAGGAAATACTTTGGATTCAATATTATAGACAAATCCTCATAGCAGATCAAATAAAAAGAGAAATGTTGCAGTGCCTTTTATTGTGCAATCCACAGTCATTCTACATTTGCAAAACACAAAATAATTTCTACCCTACACAAATATTTTTAAAGACCTAGAATTTAGCCTGACTCTGTGTGTATCTATTTTATAGCTCTACCTTTGAATGGAACTAACCCTCGTAGGTGAGATGTTTGACTTAACTGGGCAGATTTGTTACAAATCTCAGAATTTTTTCCAGTTTATTTTCCTTCATTTCTTGTGTCAAGGGTTCTTGTGGACTAAAAGCTCTAAACTCAGTTCAACTGAGTCAAGGGAAATCTTGCCACGAAAAATACAGTGAACACAGGGCTTCACAAGAGATTCTGGCTGATGATGTTCCTCCCATGATGAAGAACAAAGTCTGTGTCAATTATGATGGCAACTGTGAAAAAGGAACAGTTTTGTAACATTACCCTTTAAAAAAAATCAGTTTCATGGCTGCCTACACATTCTTGATTCATAGGACAAGGGAATTTATAGTACACAGCTAGCTAATACTAAAATAGCCCTAAGCACGTGTCAAATAATTCTACGCATTCCCTACCTGGCTTCTGCAGGTTTTTCTGATTTGTCTTTGCGTTTGTTGGAAACGCAATATGGGAAAGGAACTGTGTCAGACAAGATTGCCGTTGAAAAGATAGTCTGTTACTCATAGTTCCCAAAAGGAGTGGGCACACCACACCATGCCGAGCCTCATGGGGAAGGGAGCACCAGATCTGCTGGGACAGGAGGGAGGGAGAGCTTGAATGAGAGCCTTTGTTGTCGCGTTTGCAGGAAGGAATGAGCAAGGCAGGGTAAAGAGCGGAGCAGATGTAGGATTGGCTCGGTGGGATAATTTTGGCGAGATCTGAGCTATGGGGTGGACCCTAGATGTCTAGGGCGTGTCTGGGGTGATTTCAGCTAAAGGGACAATGCTTAGGTTGAAGGAGCCTGGTAAAAAAGCAGGTTGGGGACTTGGAATTGGTTGGTTTTTATATCAAAGGTAGACTGGCATTTATTATCTTTAAGAGTTAGCTAATCCTGGGAGTGGCAGTCTCAATGCAGTCAGCAAGACCCAGATGCCAGAACATTAAGAATACAGAACATAAGAAAATATCGTTAATATGCCTCAATACCAGATAGCTGAGTAACATACTAGGAGCTTCTGTTCTTAAAAAAATTATTGATTAATATATGAAAAGTTGGCACTAAATCTTTTCACTTAATGGGACTGTTTTCTCTATATTTGACTTTCCACTTGCTGTGCTCAGTATATTTAAAAATTAGAAACTCGATCCATCAATTAGCCTTATTTGTCCAACAGATGGTCTCCTTAAGTCACCACCTCTCTGTGTCTTCCCCTAGTTTGAATTCCTCTCCAAATCATCTTTCTGACGGCTTTGATTCAAATATGGGTTTAGGCAGGTTCGTTTAAGATTGTACTTTGTCTCAACACATATTAGGTTAAGAAACCTGGGGAAATTTTGAAAAAATATAAAGTGGTTGTCCAACAACTTTATATATTTTCAAATTTTATTGCTATGTTGCAGTCATTCATTTATTTAGCTTTATTTTTATTGTTGCACTATTTATTACAGATGTCCCATTTCCTCCCCTTTGCCCGCCTTCCCCCGCCGCCCTGGCTCCCCTTTCCTCTGGCCCCTACCCCGTCGCTGTCTGTGTCTGTGGCTCATGTGTGTGTGTTCTTTGGCATCCAAGCCCCTCTGTTCCATGTCGGTCTGTTCCAGGTCTCTGTTTCTGTTTCGTTCATCAGTTTATTTTGTTCATTAAATGCCACGCATAAGAGAGATCACATGATATTTGTCTTTCTCTGACTGACTTATTTCACTTAGCATAACTTTAGATAGTGAAAGTTTAGTTTCAAGTCTGAGAATCCTTTAGCTCATTCCTAAGTTTTTAAAGTTAAAACTTCACTGGCCCCCTTACTACAGCAGCTGGCTTAGAGGCAGTTACATAGAGGGCTAGGAAGAAGCAGTTTATTGCTTCAAAGCCAATTTTTCACTTATGCACACCGACTATATTTTAATGTTAAGCACTTCTCCTTGGACATAATTTTATTTCCATTTCTTTTCTACAAATCCGTCTTTCATTGTTAGTTGCGTTAAATTATTTTTGGAAAGGGGACAAGTACAAACAAACATGCATGTAAATATGTATCTTTATACCCGACGAAAAGTGCCTTTCAGAGACAAGATATTTTGGTAAATGAATAAATGAATGACCAAGGAATAGAACTATTGCTGTTTATGAATTCATACTAAGTAAGAGCTTACCTCATCCTCTGCTCAAGGTGGAAAAGGAGCCACGCTTCAAGGATGTGAAGTTCGGGTTCTCTGGGAATATCCCCATGTCTGCCTCAGAGCTCTACACCAAAGCACAGGAGCCTGACGCGGGGCCTGGCCCATCCGATCAACACCCCCTGGGCCTGCTTCGCGCGTGCGCTTGGTCCAATGACCAATAATGACCCCGAACCCTTCCCCACCAGCCTTCCCTGGTTTGTCCAGTGCACCTTTACAACAGCGGGAGACAGAATGAAGTTGACCCATTACGTTACGTAACTAAAATCTGATTTTTCCTTTCTCAGCTAACTGTGTAACTATCTGCCAGATCTCCAAAATAGGCAGTTAATCTTAAGCTTGAAGGACTCTTTCACTTTAAAATTCTTTAACTATGTGTAATTGTGATGAGGAGCAGAAGAAAAGTAGTATCAAAAGTAATGCCTCCTTACTAATAATCCAAAAGTATTTTCTAGTGTGCACATTTAAAGCAAATTTACTTAGAGAATTTATTATATTAGTTAAATATAATGACACTAAAATATATATGTATCCAGATAATTTGAACATTTTAATCTATGAAATTTACATTAAATAAAATTGAAAATAACATTTGATCTATGAAATTGAAATCATTTTATATTGGAGTATGTATTAAATAAATTGATACTGATTATATTTAAGAAAAATGTTAGTATATTTGTTATAATTCCCATTAATATTATTGAATTATATAATATTATAAAAAATATAAGCATGTTACTTTTGTATTTCAGAATATATTTCTATACCAAAGAGTAAGTAATAATTTTATGTTACTTTGTGGTAATCAAAAAATGCAGATTACTCTTCTATTTGTGCTGATTTAATTACCATATTTACATATTTTCTGCCTCTTGATTGGCTCATACATCTGTTTTTAATGTTTCTATGAAAATTATACTAAAACCACAAAGTCAAGGTTTTGATGAGTAGCTCAGAAGCAACCCAAATACAATGTAAACCTCAGAACATAATGCCTCTCATGGCCAGTGATGGGACACGGCCACTTTCATGGAGAGTGCAAAGCCAAAGGAGCCAAAAATTAGAACTATATCAGCCTCCAAGTTTACGATCTTTAAATATAGCTAAATGCTTCAAAATGTATGTTTACCCAAAGCTACTTTGATTCTATTCTGTTCTTATACTAGGAATAAAAGTTTTCAAGGATAGATTAACCCTTTCTTGTGAAAATTCTAAATCATCACAAAAGTATCAGGTCAAAAATCCTCTTTAAAAACACAAGGTACCAGTGATGTTCTTGTATGTGAGGAAGGTGAAAATGTAAAGACATCTAAATTGAACTATTCAATGAACACATAATGAACAATATGTTAGAAAATGAGAATACGTATTTTCACCATATTTTGAATCTAGACTGATTCAAATGGCAACCTATCAACATAAGTTGAGGAGCCATTGAACAAAGGAATTAAGATATACATCACAAATTATGATAATGATGATTCTTTAATGTGGAATCAAGAATAAGCGTTATCATTCGTATTTTTGTGGTGGCTCAAGTGCTTGTCCCTATAGACATTAATGGGTTGTCCTTTAACATGTTTGACCTTTGTCTTTACATCACTAATACATGGTGGTGACACAACTAGTCAGGGACAGTGGGCGCGAATGGCATTATTTTATTGTCCTAAGATGTATTCTAAATGTGGAATAATGAACCAGAGGACACATCAGTGTCACTTTCAGATTCTTGGTCATTATCATTGTTTGATTTTGTTTTGTTTCAATAGTGAGACCAAAGCACAAGGAACATAAGCACCAAATGGACAGGAAATGTAGCAGTCTGTCGGAACGGTATCATCTCTAGTTACCCTTTTCCCATTTCTCTCCTCCAATAAGTTAAATCAAGTAAGAAAAGATAAAAGGGAAAGAGAATTCATTATTTCTCAGTTCTGACTTCCTATCCTTTACCATTTAATATGAACAATATTAAGTAACTGGACAAATTTTAAATACATAAAGAATGCCCTAGTGGTATAAAGGGTTCCGCCACTTTGGAGACTAGTTTGGCTTGATAACAAATACCTCCAAAACATTATATTGAGGGGAAAATGTCTCAAGGACATACACCTGGTATAGTATTTTTATGGTTGGAAAACATTCAAAATTATATATTTTTATCTTATTGGGTACATATAAGAATAAACACATGCATGTAAATCATCAACTTGAAATAAGAGTAATGCTTATACTGGGAAAAGGAGAAAGCAGAGTAGTATCCAGAGAGAGAGACACACACAATATTTCATTATATTGGTAATGTTAAATTGTTTTACACAAAGTGCTGGGCTTTGGGGTATTTATTACAGCACACAGTATAACATTTCTGAAATATTTCATGATAAAGTTTAAAGAACGAAAGGTTATTCAGCTTAAAACTAGAAAAGTGATTTAGTTTTTATGAAAAGCATTGAGAATTGGCTGTTTTCTGCCTCCATAAATAAAATGGAAAATTTAGGTCAAATGAAAAGCTTACTTTCCCAGTTTAATGAATTCTTAAATATTACCATCGGTCTTAAAGACAAGTTCGTGTGGCTCTTTCTGAACACCTTGATGTGGAGACTGGATTCCTACCTTTCTCAAGGAGCTTGGGTGGCCCTGTTAAGGCATCACTTCCTTGGTTTTTTCTGGCTTTTCACTTCTTACCATCGGATGATAATAGATTAAGCTGAGGAGGAGGAGAAGGAGGAGTACAAATACCAGAGATGTAAGCCCCCAAAGCAGGCCAAATAGTAAACATCATAGAGAAGTGATCTCTTTCATTTGTGTCCTTGGTGATTAGAAATCATTTCGAAGCAAACCAGATACACCTTCAATGTCTCTTCATTCAGTGCTTCAAATCAAAGGGTTTTTTTGTTGTAGAGGGAGCCTTCTATAAAAGGACCTTTAAAATATTCCCCAATATTGAGCCGAATGATGGAGTCAGTTGGAAAGATCTTGATCTTTCAGTTTTCCACTTCTGTGTCCACCTGACATCCTTGCAGGCTGTGCATGTTTATCTCTTTTATCGAGACAAGATTTAACCTGCTCCTGCATCTAGAAAGGGGATGTAGATTAGACTCCTTGCATTCTGGTGTTTCTGGATGCGGTGCTGTTCACAAACTCGTGCATCTATATGTCTCTACGGGAAGAAAGAACTAAACATTTCTTCACACCATTTATCAGTCGTTAGTGTTTAGGTTTATGTTTGGAGTGGCATTCCTGAAATACTGCCACTTCTGTTACCTATTTAAGAATCAAGTTGCATGTGTACATAGATGGGGTGAAATCTGGTTTATTTCATTCCTCCTGTGTATTTGCTTCCTAGGGCTGCCAGAGAATCTGCCAGTTAGAGAAAGTAGGAATCATGGATGTGAGCCTTTCCACATTGATCTCGTATGTGCACACATTTCCCAGAAAATCACTTTGGCCAACTTTGATCAGGAAACAATGCAAGGTCCTCGGCTGCCAGGAATTTTGTCTGTTCTGTTCACTGTTATGTGCCTGGTGCCTACAATACTGTCTGGCGCCCAGTTGGTGTTCAAAACATATTTGTTGACTATGTGAATAGATTATAATCATGTTTTCATGCATGGATTTTTCCTAAAGATTCCAAAAGATATACTTACTTTTATAAATGTTAGGATTTTGATGGCTCTTTTTTTATTCCCACTAGATATAAACAAAAGTATTTTTGACTTCTCAATATTAAAAGTTTATAGAATAAATGTTTAATCTCAATGTTATGTGGTGAGATCATTGTTTTTAATGTTGGTGGAATTTGGGGAATCCAGGATTGTCTTTCATATAATTCTAGTTATTTCTACAGTAGCACAAACATTGCCATTTGCATGTGTGTTGTATACAAACACATCTGTGAGGGGAGAAAATTATATGTATATCCAGAATGCTTTACTCATCTATAAAACTGGGCTAACATTATCTATCCTGGTTCACTCAAAAGGCTGTGGTAAAATCAAGTGTAATTACATATTTTAAAACTCTTGAAAAATGTAAATTATCAAATGCTAGGCACTGCAGCATACATTTTTTATACAATTTCACAGAGAGAAAGAGTGGCAAGTAATTAGCATGTTTCATAACCCCCTTCATTTTCTTTCTTTATTTAAATTTTATTTTTCAATTACAGTTTACATTCAATGTTATTTTGTATTAGTTTCAAGTATACAAGTTAGATAAGCATATACTTTACAACCCCCTGATATTTCCGGTTTCCAGCTGGCCCCATATGTAGTTATTACAATATTATTGACTGTATTCACTATCTGTACTTTACATCCCCATTACTGTTTTGCCAACTACCAATCTATGTTTCTCAATCTCTTCACCTTTTGCACCTAGTCCCCGACCCCCTTCCCCTCTGCAAACATCAGTCTATTCTCTATATCTATGAGTCTGTTTCTGTTTAGTTTATTTATATCGTTCTTCAGATTCCACATATAAGTGAAATCATATGGTATTTGTCATTCTCTGACTTATTTCACTTAACAAAATATCTTCTACATCCATCACAAATGGTAAGATTTTATTCTTTTTTTATAAGCAAGTAATATACCATTGTATGGATGTACCACAGCATTTTTATTTGCTCATTTATGGACGGGCACTTGGGCTGCTTCCATAGCTTGGCTATTATAAATACCGTTGCAGTGAACATAGGAGTACACATATTCCTCTGACTAAGGATTTTGGGTTTCTTTGGCCATATACTCAGAAGTGGGATCACTCAGACGTAAGGCAGTTCCATTTTTATTTATTTGATGAACCTTCACACTGTTTTCCACAGTGGCTACATCAATCTGCATTTCCACCATCAGTTCACGAAGGTCCCCTTTTTCTCCACATCCTCACCCAAACTTTGTCGTTTCTTGATTTATTCATGGCAGCCATTCTGACCGAATGAGGTGATATCTCATGGTGGTTTTAATTTGCAAGTCTCTGATGACTAGGGATGTTGAGCATTTTTTCTTATGTATTGGCCATCTGTATGTCCCCTTTGGAGAAGTGTCTGTTCAAGTCCTTTGCAAACGTCTTCATTTAAAAGATTAAGTGGATAAATTTAATCCCGGTGTTTTCAGCTTACCTTTTGTTCATTATGTATTTTAAAAATTGACCTGTTTCAACTCCAGTTAAAGAAATAGAAGCTTAGTTATCTTGACCACCCTGGTTTGAATTCTATCAAAAAACAGAGCTTACTCATAAATCTAAGACCAATTCCACAGGTTGAAATAATGATCTCCATAAATCAGTTATGCCAATTTTGAAAGTCCAGACTATGTGCTGAAGCTTATGTATTCAAGGAGAATTATATATTTCAGTAACAAATATGGATTTCTGGGCAATGCATTGTTTTCACAGAGAAGTTAAATTTATGATTAGTATACTTCTCCATTGTTAATAGGTTGTCTGGCTCATTAGATCATATGCTATAGTATTTGTTTCTATGTCTGGCTAGAAAAATGAACAAAATAATTCTATTCCAGAAGACAGGAATTTAATTCAATCTATGGTAATTTTTTTCAAAATACACTCATATATATGTATTTATAGGAGAGTTACTAAGGTAACACATTTTTAAAAATTGGTACTTTCTTATATAAATATAAGATTTATAGCTAGAAAGTTGAATTTTGGTTAGCCATGCTTATCTGTGCTGAATTATAGTGAATAGAATCATAGTAAAATATTAGCTAGCATGTTTTTACCTACTTATAGATTCCTTAAAATAACATTTTGAAGAACACCTATCATCTGCTACCTAATGCTCAATTATTCATTAATGAAAAATTCCGTATAACCTGAATTTTTGTATTTGCATTTTAAGGCAACAAGAATATATTGCATAATAACTCAGACTATGAAACTCCACTGAATATTTACATGAATGTATCTTCATATTTTGGATGTAATAAAAACAGTGAATTCTAAAATTATGCCAGATGCTATAAACATTTGTTGAGCCTGCAGAACAAGAACGGGGAGCCACAGGCTTCAGAAAGCACAAAGACAAGAGAGATTTGCTGTAGAAAATCTGTCTTCTATTTCTTTTTTCAACCAGAATTATGAGTATGGTAGGAAGACAAAGATTTTTTTCTCTCTGGTGATCTATTTGTTTTTAAATATTTCAGAACCATGTGGGAAAATTTCCATGGTTTTAAAATTAATATAAATTGGCAAATGTATGAAAATCTCTTTACATGCTTTTTTTTTTCTTTTAGAGCATAATGTATAGCAGTTGAGTTTTGGGAATTGTTAAAGGTATATTATTCTTTTTAAAGCAGTATGAGAAAATATTGTACATACAAAAATGGTTCTACTAAACCTTTTAAAAAATAGCATTACTTTTTTTCAGAACTAATAAGCAAATAAAAGTAGCCAAGATTACAATTATTAGATAAAAATTCTGCTCTTGGAGGATTTGAAGGCAAATGTGTTCTCCAAAGCATAGGAATTAGCGCATCCAAATGCTTTCCTTCCAGATGCAAAGAGTGAAATAAAGCTACATTCCAAAAACACAGGTATACAATGTGCCAGCTAAAGGGGTAGTGGGCATTTCAGGAGATAATTTTCAAATAGTCTTTTTTATTATTTTGAAAAATCTACTTCTATAAGTTAAATGTGTCTTTTTATTTGTTTATTAAACAGTAAGAGACTTAGGATTAATAGTACCACAAATATTTAGCCAAGAATGCCAGATGCTGATTTCAGGCCTATGACAGAAAATTTGACATATTTCCAATCAGATGCCTGTACTATCCCCAAAACAGAGCATGTAAAAATACAGTGCTTCTCTGCTGAAGGGTGTTACATACCCAAATGAGCATATTCCAGAATATGCAATCCACACTTCGATGTTAAACCACTGGACCAAGACGTTGACATAATGGACATCTGTGGATGATGCTGCCTCATTGAATGCCACAGAGGCTGTAGTTGCACACGTACAAACACAGACATGCTTATGTACCAAATGGTAATAGCAAACAGCTTTGAGTTCTTACTCTGAGTAAGCTAAGTGATTTGTATTGACTAGCTCATTTAATTCGCACAACCCCATAAACCTGGAATTATTAGTATCATCATTTTAGATACAAAAAAAAAATGTGGCACACTAGAGGTTACATTATATACCTAAGGTTTCAAAGGCATTTTTGACTTCTGAGCCCATACTTTATTTTTTTTTACTTTCTTAAATTGTTGTTCAAGCACAGTTGTCTCCATTTTCCTCACCATTCCCCACCCCCACTCCAGCCATCCCTACTTCCGACCCTTGATCCTACCCCCCTTTGACTTTGTCCATGTGTCCTTTATACATGTACCTGGAAACTCTCTCCCCTTTTCTCCCCATTCTCCCCTCCCACCTCCCCTCTGGTTACTGTCAGTTTGTTCTTAATTTCAGTGTCTCTGGTTATTTGCTTGCTTGTTTGTTTTGTTGATTAGGTTCCACTTACAGGTGAGATCATATGGTATTTGTCTTTCGCCGCCTGGCTTACTTCACTTAGCATAGTGCTCTCCAGTCACAAAGGGTGACCCATACTTCAAATCACTGTGTCAGAGTATAATCTCAGGTACACGCACGTTCTGAGGCAGAGAATAAAGTTTCCAACAAGATAATCCTAACATTAGATCAGGCATACAGAGTGGGGCAATAGTGGGTTACAGTTGTTCATATGGAAGATAATGCAATAATTAATAAATAATAATACAAGAACAAACTCCATGTTTTGCATACTTACACCTGTAAACCTACCTTTGCCCCATCCTGCGTGTTACTCAGGGAGTGGCCCTTCCAGCAAGATGTCATAAAGTGGATTGAGTGGCCTTTACACACCTAGCCTTTTGTCTCTTGCATGATCATCCCTGTGCCTAGAGTTGGCATTTATTACATGGCTTCCTCAGACTTCAGTAAACACAATCTGGAACTTCAAAGTGGGCTCCAGCGAGAGAACATCTAAGCAGGATCAGAAAGGCTGCCCGGGGGATTGTGCTACCTCCCTGAGGTTGCTTTCTTCTTGAGGTTTTTGACTGCTAGAAGCTGCTTCACCCACTGTAGTCTCGGGTTTTTAATTTACTTTCCATGCCCTGTGTCCACAGTGACTTCAGATTATAACAGCTACAGTACTAGTCACCATTTATGGAGCATTATTTGAATTATCTGCATTGTGCCAAGCATTTGATATGCATTGATTCATTTACTCTTAAATAAAAGTTGTCATTTTCATTGTTCCAGGTAAAAAAAAGAGTTCCATGAAAATTCAGGAAGTTGCCCAAGGTCCTTGAGCTAACTAGTGGTAGAACTAGGTACAAACGGCTGTACTTTAACTCAATACCTGTGCCAGTTTTTTCCCTATTGTTGTTCAAGTACAGTTGTCTCCATTTTCACCCCACGATGCCCGCCCCCGCCCCATCCATCCTCACCTCCCACCCTTGAACCCACCCCTGCTTCTGGTCTTGTCCATATGTCCTTTACACTTGAACTTTCTCTTCCCAGATTTCACAAGGAATTCCACCCTAAAACAAATGTACTCAATATATTGATAATGTCCTATGAGCCAAGTAGTGTACTAGGATTTTAGGTCCTAAAAATATATCAGTATCACTCTTTTAAGAAGTTTAGAGTTTGCCAGGGAAGAAGCACATAAAGCGAGTAATTTAAAATGTCACATGGTTTGACCGGATTACAGCTGGTAGGGGAAGTAAAAGCAGGAAAACTACTTCAGGGCAGAGAGAACCGACACATGATGCATTGGCCAAGGAAAGTGGAGGAGGCCGGGGGAGAGTGTGGTATCTCAGGTAGATAATAGGGACAACGGATCTTAGGAAAAATGGCATTTTCAAGACACTATTTTTTAGTGTGTTCCACCATTTAATCATGTTGTCCAAAATAGTTGAGCCGTTCTTGCAAAACACAGACAAAATAGTACATTCTAGACATACATACCAGATTATCTTCTTATGGTTTAGCGGACTCCCAACCTACCAAAGGAGACCACAGAAAAGGGTAGTCACAAAACAACTCTATCTAGAGACCACAGAAAAGGGTAGTCACAAAACAACTCTATCTAACCACATTCACAGAACATGACTTAAAAATATACTATACGACAAAAGGAGGTGTCATTGCTCTGTGTCCAAAGATTTCTTCTCTGTTTCTTGTACTAGAATAGCCATCATTGAACACGCCATGTGCCAAATCAAAACATAATTTCAACATACGTCAGATCTCATTAGAGATTGCAAAATATAAAATGGATTTTCCAGCAATATTTTCTTTTAAGTAATGTTCAGAGTTGGATCACAGAATGAGAGGCAATAGTGTAGTGAGCGAAGTCCACAGGCAAGCAGAGGCCAGACCATGCAGCTCCATGGAAATCGTAATAAGGATCTTCCTTTATAAAAACCACCTGGAGAAAGTCACCACTTGGCAACCTCTCGATGTGATGCACTTTTGTGCTGTTCCCACTAATGTATAACCTGAATATACTATGAGAAAACATCAGACAAAACCAAACTGGAGGGTATTCTGTACACTAAGTGAACCTATACAGGTCAAAAGCATCAAGATTATCAGAGCCAAAAAAGACTAAAGAACAGTACCAGATTTGGGGAGATTGAGACAAAGAACAACTAAATGAAAATCGTGATTCTGGATTGGATCCTAGATCATATATAGTGATTGTGTAAAAGAATGTGCTTGTTTTTAAGAAATCGCTGAAAGTATTTAAGGGCAAAGGCTTGTTATTTCTTTAGCTTATTCTAAAAATAATCAGAAAAAGTATACATACACAGAGAAAATTATATATACAGAGAGAAATCAAGTATGATAGAATATTAATTTAGGGAGTGTGAATACTTTCAATATAGAAGAATTCTCTGTATTACTTATATGGTATTTCTGTAAGTCTAAAGTTATTTATTTTAAGCTAATTTTAAAAAACAAAAATGGTAATTGGAAGATGTTTGGAAGCTCACACAACCAAAAAGACTTCATTGAAGAACAATAGGAAAATGAATACCAAGGATACAGAAATATTTGAAATGGTCCATACAAGACAGAACATTTTCATACATTTCTCCCCCTCCTGGAGAAGACTCTTTAACACCACTTTCCGCTGCACCCTTTAGAGATACGTTCTTCACCATCCAGATTGGAAGAAATATTATGACCCGGCCCGTATCTGTTTTCCTTCCTGTCTGAGGCCTACTGTCTCTTTTCTAGTTTTCTGCCTGTAAGTTTTTGTAGTCTCTGGGTACTCGTTACACAAGTGGTTTCACTCCATCTTCTTTCCACAGGACTGAATTGTCCTCAAAAGTTTCACAAGATAAATCAGAATGAAATAAAATAACTCTAATATCTAAGAAGGACGTACAACGAATTTACATTTCACATTGGGGCTAAAATTGAACTTGAATACGTTATAGCCAGAATTATCTTAGAATAATCTTTAAATATCCCATGAGGTAGGGGACCGTTGATTTGTATAGTCGTTCTTACACACAATATTTTTGACAACCTCTGAGCTGAACAAAAGGAACAAAATAAAAATTTGCATGCCAATGACTGAGTATTTAAATGATTCTGCTCTTAAGATTCTCAAATCCTGAGTAGTCTAGGGTAGGGCAGGGAGTGAGAGAAGAATTGTAAGTTATTCTGCTTGCTGTAGAGTTTATTCCATTTGGTTTAATGTTAAACCTCTAAAAATATATGTACGTAGATTCATTTGTTGTCAGGATTAAATAACATAAAACAAAATCTATTTCCAGCCACAATACAGGAACTGGTATCACAGTAGGCTTCCCATTATAAACAAGTATAAAATGGGGGAAAATATGAAATCTTTGTTTTTAGACATTGGACAAATGCAGCACAAGACCAAAAAAATGAGCGGAGCCCTGCAAATCATATCAGGTTTCTGCCGGATGCCGCTTTGTAGATGGTGGCTCTGGGAGAGAGAGCCCAAAGAGGGGACAGCCGTCCCCCTGAGCTGAAGGGACAGAGGTCAGAATTCAGAGCCAAGGATATGGCTGGAATTGGTATGGCAAGGTTTTGGAAGGAAGAGGGCTGTGCAGAGGAGGTGCAGGCATCTGCAGAGGGATGTGTGGATCCTTGGCTGAACAGTAAGTAGTTTATGTGCAGGTTGAAACTCCCTGAGGCGGGACAAAGTACAGTACCAGGAAAGAACAGCAGAGCTGAGAATCGAACTCCCAGAACTAGACAGAAAAGGAAGGTGTTTGTTTTCTGACCTGCAAATGTGAAAAAAAATCTTATGAACAATGCAGGTTCAGTAGAAACTCTAGGAAGATCATACCGTAGAAGAGCTGATCAAGTCCTACAGAATAGGTTACTCTTGACCTGCATTACATAAAGTCCTGCACAAATCAAGTTCTAATGCAAGCAAATTAACTGCCTATGGGTGAAAAAACTCTAATAAGGAATACAATAAAGTCCTGATGGTCAACAATGAAGTGTTTATAATGTCCAGACTATAATTTTAAAAAATCATACACACAAGAAGAAGCAGGAAAATGTGACCCATAACCAGAATAAAAATTATTCAATTAAAACAGATCCCAAATTAGAAGACCTGTCTTAGAAGAACAATTATAGAAATGCTCAAGGATTAAAGGAAAAAAGAAGATAAATAAAAATTAAAAATCTCAACAGAAAAATAAAAAGTATAAAAAAGGAAATAGTAGAGATGAAAATACAATATCACAAATTAAAAACTCACTGAATGAATCCATAGGCAGACTGGATAGTGCAGATGAAACTGTCAGTAAATTTGAACATAGAGCAACGGAAATTATCCAAACAGAAGTATAGGGAAAAAAGCAGGTGGAAAATAATAGCAAGTTTCAGTAATTTATGGCATAATTTCAAATAGATACAAGAAGCTCCCCCTGCAAAAAAAAATCCTAGGTTCACCTGTTCACCAAGCTAACTTGTCTCCTACCAGGCTGAACTTCTAACTGAGCAAAAAAGTTTATTTGCAAAAAGCTAAGCAAAGCTGGGGGAATTATGTAGCATTAATCCTTATCAGTAGTAGCACAGCTTTTGTATATGGTGGGGTTCCTCTCGCTCTGGTTGTGTTCGACAGGAGCAGACGCAGAGCCGGCTTCCCACGTTGCTTCCCCAGTCTGCAGTCAACATGCGCTGGTCCATGAGGGACTGCAGGTGCTGTCGATCCTCATCACTGATGCTTCCCCCAGGGGCCCATAATGTCTGCTGAATGACCTTGTCATTCTTAATCGATGATTGAATCAGTTCCTGGGACAATACACACAAACTGGAGTGCTTCAGTAAAAGAGTTAGAGAAATGAATAAAACAAACACAAAAAAGCCAAAATTTAAAAAGAACAAATAACAAAAAAAGGCAAGTAAAGAAAAACAAAAAGCAAATAAAAAGAAAAGAGAAACAAGATGAGAGCAAACAAACACACACACGCATTGTGAAGTGCATGATAGCCCTTCAATCTCTGTTGTTACAGGAAATCTTTGAATAGTAGAATTGACTTTTCTTTAAAGAACACAACTCTTTTATCTACACTGAAATAATTTAAATCTTTGAAACAACACTTCCATTTTTTAGTGTTTTCGTTCACAAAAAATCTCTTAGCAACATACCTTTCTGCAAAGGATCAAGTTTCTTAATAATCTGGTGATTAACAATATATTTAAATCATGGGTTTATGTCTTCTAAATACGCCATGATTTTTGGTGACCACAGTTGTGAGTTTTCAAAAGTTCTTGATTCATCCCTGGAAATTAGTTTGGAATTTTTGTGTATCCTGGAGCTACTCCATACAGTAAACATGGGTAATATCATTACAGAATGCCGCCTGACCAAACTTTATTATGACTTTGCTACTGGCAATTTGAAAAACAGATTGAATTTTCTAGGTGAGAGTTTTCCTTTAGGAACTAGGATGAAGCATTTTTCAAAGGTTTTTTTTTTTCACTTTCAGATATCCAAAAGACCCGGAAGTGTGGTATTCTTTCTGTTCCCGTCTGCCATTGGCTCTCACGACTTTGGTAGCATTGCATTCGTTTGTACATCCACTCAGCTGTAATGCTCATAGCTCCCATGTGGGTATTCTCTGGCAAACAGTCACTGAGCGCTCACTGCTGTAAGTGTGGTGGCACAGCCGCGAGCAAGAAGTGCAGCCCTACCCCAGTGGAGCTTAGAGGGTCTCATCACACAAGGAATTATACAAATGATTATGTAATTGCAAATATGATAAATGTCCTGAAGAAAAAGTAAAGTGTCTTACAGTATCAATGAACCCGGTTGGAGGTGGAAATGTCAATTAATCAAAGTCTCTTCTAATTAGTTTAAATTTTATAGGTATAGTATTTCCCTAATTTGAGACAGCTTTGTCGTGTTTTAGTCGGTTTGGCTCTAGTCCATCTGCTGGTGTTGAACAAGTATCATATTGACTTGCTACTTTTGCCCAGTATGGAAATGTTATAGTTTACATTGTTTGGATTATCCCTACAACTTGATTTAACATTTCATCTGGCAGTTTTAGGTTTGTTTCTCCAATAATTAAACACAAAATCAATACTTCTTTTCTGAATCAAAAAAATATCCACAGGTAAAATACATAATTATTAAAGTGTTAATTAATTTTTGAAAGATGGCATTTCATGACCTTATGAAAATTGTGTTTATTCATTTTTTGCTAATTTTTAAAATTTTAATTATAGTTGACCTATGATATTGCAGTAGTTTCAGATGTGTAATAAAGTGACTTGACATTTACATACCTTAAGAAATGATCTGAGCACAAGAAGTCTACAGCCATCTGTCACTAGGCGTAGTCGGCACACTGTTATTGACTATATCCCCTGTGCTGTACGTTACATTCCCATGACTTATTTTATAGCTGGTGGTTTGTCCTTAATTCCATTTACGTTTTTCTGTCCATCCACTCCACCTCCCTTGCGACCATCAATTTGTTCTCCGTATCTATGAGTTTGTTTCTGTTTTATTTTTTGCTTGTTTGTTTTGTCTTTTAGATTCCATATGTAAGTGAAATCATATGGATTTTGTCTTTCTCTGACTTATTTAACTTAGCAAAATACCCTCTAGATCCATTCATATTGTCACAAGTGGAAAGATTTCATTCTTTTTATGGCTGAGTAATACTCCATTATACAGCTATATTGATACCTCATGTTGTCTTTGTCAGTTCTTCTATTGATGGACACCTAGGTTGTATCCATATCTTGGCTGTTGTAAATGATGTTTCAATGAGCATGAGGTGCATGTTTCTTTTTGAATGAGTGTTTTGTTTTCTTATGATAAATATTCAGAAGTGGAATTTCTGGTTTATTGTTGTAGCTGTTTTTAATTTTGTGAGGAATCTCTGCACAGTGTCCCAGAGGCTGTACCAGTTTCCAGTCCCCCTGACAGTACACAAGGGCTCCCTCTTCTCCATGTCCTCACCAGCACTTACTCACTCCTTACTGTCTTTTTGGTAGTAACCATTCTGACAGGTTTAAGGTGATATCTTACTGTGGTTTTGATTTGCATTTCCCTGCTGATTAGTGATGTTGAGCATCTTCTCATGTGTCTGTTGGCCATCTGTGTGTCTTGTTTGGAGACATATCTATTCAGGTTCTCTGCCCCCTGGGGGTTATAATTTTGGGGGGACATAAACATTTTGTACCTAACAGTCTTGGACATTTCAATTTGGTTTAACTCCAAAATCAGGACATTGCTTTACTAAACGAGAGTGAACCAGTCTCTGATTCTCAAGACTTGGTTTCTCATTAGCAGCGTAGGCCATTAGATCAACAGAAATAATTTCATGATTGAGATTTATCTAAAAATTATAACAACTGAATATCAGGACAATCTAGCAAGAGAAGCTTATTTTGTTAACAGAACTTATAAAAGATATTTTAGTACCTTTTGTGTAATACACATATACTAGGGATTATTAAAGGAAGTACAATGATGTGATAACATTAAGTCACATTGTTATAGACATACTTCACTCACTGTTCTGCCAGAAAAACAAGAAAGTGTAGCACTGTATAGGAAAATTAGCATTTCAAAAATGATGTAGTGCTTTGACGCAATTTTATAGATATAACAAAAGCAAGCCTAAGTTTTGGTGTGAATTAGTCTCCTGATTACTTCAACTCTTTAGCTACAGGGGCTGGCAGAGCAGACATAGGTTAGAATACTGAGGAATCATAAGCCTCAAAAAGTTAGAATTCAGATGCCCAAACATGAAAGATAAAAACAAGCCTGAAAAATACTGTCCTCAGAGAAATTAGAACTACAAAGAGATGCTTTCCAAAGTTAACATTTCTGTGGTGAAATAAGCACCTCATTCTCATGAAAATGATAACTTCTTAGAATGGATACAAAATAAAAAGGAGCAACTGAGTACAGCTGGATCACCGCCTGGCTTTTAGTGCAAGAGTTCTGACGGTTTTTAACCATGAGGCCCGTTGTCCTTAGGTTTTACAGAGAAAGACTTCCCAGCCCTGGGGGACCCCTCACACATTTGTATGTGTGCACATTCTCTGTGTGGCTCTGTTCTGTATCTGGGCATTTCACACAGAGCTCTGTCACTGTCCTGGGAAAGTGGGAAGAAGAAAAGATAATAGGCAAGAGAAGGAGAACACCGCCTGCCAAGTAGAGCATCAGTCAAGGCGCTGTGAAGTGGGTTTTACAGTGCGCACTGGCTCCGGACCAGATTAGCTGGGTGGGCCGTTTAGGCATGGAAGGGACATAAATCATGAGGATAAAGGCATTGAAATTGAGTTTAAAAAATGAGATATTTGCTTGCCAATGAAATATCTTCTAATAGGTAATGGTCTGAAGATTTTTTTTAAAACGAAAACCTGTGATGAGTTGTTTCTATGATTTAGATGGCTAGTCTGATAAAACTCTAGTGTCTGGCTCTTTGTTGTTTTTTAAACAAAGCTTCGGTTAGGTAGATCTGGAAGAATGATTGCTACAGAAAAGCTATTAGTGGTTTGATCCAGCGTTCAAACATCAGTTCTTGAATTAAAAAATAAATTGCTATACTGTAATTATTAACCAAATTACAAGTCATAAGAATGTCATTATATATGAAAAAGTCTCACTTCCCTGACAAAAAAAATCATAAAAAGAAATGGAACTAATAAAGGACAGTCTTTAAAAATATCCACTAGTACTGCTAGCATGTCATTTAACACAACTTATTAGAATTTTATAATAGCCTGACCATAGGAAAGTTGCAAAGTTTCTAAGAGACTCCGTTGAGAAGGTCAAACTCATAAAGCAAGGCAGACACGATCACATCCTTGAGACACTGTCCCAGCCCCATCACTTCTAGCTTTCTTCACCCCTGTGCCCCTCCTCCTTAGACATTCCAAAAGTCCTGCATTTGGCTAATGGACTCATGAAAGGTTACATTGCTGATGCCCTAAATCCTTTGGCTGCCAGAGTTCGCTAATATGTCTCTAGAGATGGAGCATTTGCAATCTCCACCTCTGTGATTACTTTAAACGAGGAAATTATATTGATAGGTTAGTTGCCCATCCTGTAGGTTTCAGTTGCACCCTTACTATTGGGTAAGGCCCCCATTTCCACCTCCAGCAGGTGTGTGTAATACTTGTTCCACAATTCAGAATATTCTGAATGTGGGATTTAAAACTGCATGGTGGCGGAGCTGGAGTTCACGCCTAGGCAGCCTGCTCTGGACTCCGCTTGCTTACTCTCAGGCTACGGCGCTTCCCTCTGACATGTGTGGATCGAGGGGAAGGGGGTGGGAATGAAGCTAGAACGGGAGGTGAAAGTTGTATAGTCTTGAAAGCTAAACCAAGGAATGAGAATCTTACCATGTAGGTAGTCAGAAATCAGAGACTCAAAAAAAAGTAGTTTTTGAGGAAAATGATGGCAGAATGCAGAATTTAACATAAAGAGGAAGATACTAAAAGCTTAGATATTAATCTAGAGGTAACAGGGTGAGAACTCAGCCTGGGAAGTAATGTGGGAATTAGAAGGAACTGATGGATGTGAGCTAGGAAAAAGGACTGCGGCCTGGGGTGGAAGGAAAACTGATGACTCTGGTTTTTAGGATGGATAATAAGGAGAACTCGTTCAAACAAACAAACAAATAAGCAAACAACAACAAAACCCCTTTGGTAACTGAGAAGTTATAGTTAATAATTTGATCTAAGCCTAAATTTTATGCTCCTCAACTTCAGCTTCCTCTCGTATTAAATTCAGCTTAAACATTGCTGTTTTAATCCCTAGTAACTATTTACATTTTAGACTAAATGGTGCCGATGTTATTGTTCTTCTCACCTCTCATTTCCCAAATGCCTAGGCATACGTAGTGTTACCAATGGGTGGAATTAGTGAGCTAGTATTCTCCGCCACCGCTCCGTAAGTGCAAGCACAAAAAGGGATTCGGGAGATTTTTAAAAAATTATTTTTTGAGTAAGAGCTCTTTTTTATTGAATTCTTATTACATACTTACCTCTGTGCTGAGCTTCTTATATATATTATCTGTGTAATGCCCACAACAACTCAATGAGTTAGACACTATTGTTATTCCATTTGCAAGGGAGAAAGCTGAGACTTAGAGGAGTGTATGACTTCCTCAAGGTCAAAGAGCCAAAAATGGCGAGGCCAGTATGGTATCTCCTGTCTGTCTCCTACAGGGCCCACACTTTTAACCACTACTGATAATGAGATATGATCATTGATTATTACTTCATTTGGAAAACAATATAACTGAAAGGAGAAATGAGAAAAAATTAGACATTCTCTTTCATATAATGACTTATTTATTACTATAATTTACTGTCATATAAGAATGTTGCTGTGGTTTTATTTCAGACTTGCATGTGAGGAAGATGATCAGAACATATTAATGCACTAGAATATGGATTTAACATACTTCCTATGAAAGGGAATCATTTTTGATCATGTGATATGATTTAGACAATCTTGAACCCCATCCAATAATTATTTTTTAAACTCAGATGTGAACATAAAGTAGTTTCAAGGAGTATCCTCACGAACAGAATGGTCAGTGCTATGACATACCCCAGAAAGAGTATAAAACAATTATTATTTGCCCAAGTAAACAAAAAAGAGATTTAAAAATATGTAAATAAAAAATCAGAGTGTATAGAGGTCACTAATGTAAAGACACCATCTTGAAATATGGTGATTGCCTTGGTTAATGATTTTCATCCTATCATTAATCAATTCTTCATTTGAAAAACCCACACAAGGACATTGTTGGAAGAGTAGATATTCACACTTAATTTCTTCTGAAATGCCTTCCCTCGGTTCAAACACGTCTTTTCAAATCTGGCACTCGAAGTTGCTGCTCCTTTGGAACGGCATCAACACCAGGCCTATGAGGATTCTAAGTGGCAGTTAGTCTGTGGAGTAATTGGTAGCTGCAATGATTATGTAAATAAATGTCCCTCTGAGGGAAGAATGAGAGATT
>PVKM010003366.1:0-58156 GCA_004027735.1 Carollia perspicillata
GGAATTCACCCAGAAATTGGTGAAGACAGGCAATGGCTCCAGAGAGGAGAGAGGCTGGACACTCTCTCCAAGGTCACACTCCCTGATGGGGCGGGGGTGCCTGCTGGTGGGAGGCAGGCAGACTCACACACTTTGAATGTACGGAATCGCAAGAACAGTGGGACTGTGTGAGACAACAGCCAGGGCGATCAGATGCCACACCATGAAGGGGTGAATGGACTGACTCTGGAGCCACCTGCTCAGGTTCAAGTCCTGGCTCTACCACTTTCTAGCTACCTGACCTCTTTGTACCTCAGTTAACTAGTTGGTAAAATGGGGACAATTGTACCTACCTGTTTTGGCTATCGTAAGGAGTAAATAAGTCAGTGTTTGAGGCTGAAGGATGCTCTTCTTTGGGAAAACTGCAATCATGAGGCTGGTTTCCCAATAGCCTTTGACTTTCCTTTTATTTTTTCAAACACCTCACTTTAACTTCCTCTCATTAGGCATGTATTTGAAATTCGCCTCAGGTGATGAAGTGCACTGAATAAAAATTTCTGGCCCTGGCTGGTATATAGCTTAGTGGACTGAGTGCAGGCCTGCGAACCAAACAACCGCGGTTCAATTCCCAGTCAGGGCACATTGCCTGGGTTGCAGGCCAGTTCCCAGCACGGGACGCATGAGAGGCAATCATACATTGATATTTCTCTCCTTCTCTCCTTCCTTTCCCCTCTAAAGATAAATAAATAAAATCTTAAAAAAATAAAAAAATAAAAATTTCTGTACAGCCCTGACTGGTGTGGCTCACTGGGTTGGGCGTCATCCCGCAAGCCAAAAGATCCCCTGTTCAATTCCTGGTCAGGGCACGTGCCTGGGTTGCAGCTCAATTCCCAGGCCAGATCCCCAGTTGGGGTGTGCGAGAGTCAACCAATTGATTTTTATCTCATGCATTGATGTTTCTCTCCCTCTCCTTCTCCCTCCCTCCCCTCTCTCTAAAAATAAATAAATAAAATCTAAACTAAATTTCTGTACAGCTTTACCTTAAAAACCTCATTTACCTGCAAGCTTTTTTAAAGAATTGAGGTAAAATCCACATAACATAGAATTAGCTGTTTTACAGTGAAAAATTCACTGGCATTTAGTACATTTACAATGTTGGGCAACCACCGCTTGGACCTACTTCCAAGACATTTTCATGCCCCCAAAAGGAAACCGCATTCCCATCAAGCAGTCACTTCCCTTTGCTACTCCTCAGCCACTGGCAACCACTGACCCAACTTCTGTCTGTTTGGATTTACCTGTTCTGGACATTTCAAATGGAATTACACACTATTTGTCCTTTTGTGACCGTCTTCTTTCGCATAACACATTTTCAAGGTTCATCTGGGTTGTAGCCTGAGTCAGAACTTCATTCCATTTTATGGCTGAATACTGTTCTGCTTATCCACTCATCTATTGATGGACATTTGGTTGTTTCCACCTTTTGACGATTGTATATAGTGCTGTTATAAACATTTGTGTACAAGCTTTTCTATGAACACCTGTTCATAGAACAGGTTTCTATGAACCTTTTTACCATTCTCTTGTGTATATACTCTAGTGGAACTGCTGGGTCATATGTAACTTTAACATTTTGAGGAACCTCCATACTGTTTTCCATAGTGGCTGCATCACTTGACATTGCCACTAGCAATGCACGGATGTACGGAGGGTTCCAGTTTCTCCACATGCTCACCAAATCATCAACACTTGTTATTTTCTTGTTTTAACAATGTATTTACTTATATGAGAGCCACCCTTGTGGGAGTGGAGTCGTATCTATTGTTGTTCACACTGCTGCTTGATTTGGCTGTGGCACTCTTGTGGCACTCTTGGCTTTACATTGGCATCTCCAGGTTTTTTCATTATTTATTTATTTATATTAAGATTTTATTTATGTATCTTTAGAGGGGAAGGGAAGGAGAGAGGGAGAGAAATATCACTGTGTGGTTGCCTCTCGTGTGTCCCCTGCTGGGAACTGGCCTGCAACCCAGGCATGTGCCCTGACTGGGAATTGAACCGTGGTTGTTTGGTTTGCAGGCTTGCAGGCCTGCGCTCAATCCACTGAGCTACACCTGCCAGGGCTCATAATTTATTTTTTATTTTTATTTTTTTATATATTTTAATTTTTTTATATATTTTATTTCTTTATTTTTAGAGAGAGGGGAAGGGAAGGAGAAAGTGAGGGAGAGAAACATCAGTGTGTGGCTGCCTCTCACTTGGCCCCCACTAGGGACCTGGCCTGCAACCCAGGCATGTGCCCTGACTGGGAATCGAACCGCGACCCTTTGGTTCATAGCCCGCACTCAATCCACTGAGCCACACCAGCCAGGGCTATTTATTAATTCTTAATAAGCCCAATGCCCAGACTGGGCTTTGCGGGCTGGGAGTCAGGCAGGTGTAGGTTTTAAGGCTCCCCAGGTGATCCAGTGTGCAGTTAACTTGATAAACACTGTGTCAAAGATTCCAGGCCGCTCTCAGTTACATACTTTTTTTTAATCAGAAATTTAATCGTGTTTCACTAGCTGGGCTAGGCCTACATTCATCTGCAAAATGGCAGGGGAGTCATCCAGATTTCTGTCAGCCATTCTAACCCTAGTAACTAAGGCCGGGTTTTTAAAGAAAGGAAGTGATTTCATCACAGCTGCACACAGAAGACAGGGAGGTGGAATGTCTCCAAGGGTTCCCTAGTGGACTGGTGAAAAGGCCAAAAAATAAAGCAGTAAAACAAAAGGTACTGGCTTTGGTGGCAGGTGCTGCTGCTAAGGGCTGCCAGCCCCTACCTCTCTTCACAAGGAAGGTCGGGGACAGTAGCACAACGATAGCCTGCAGAGGTGTCCAGTGAGTGCCTTGCTTCCCAGTCACTGCCACCACATCTTTCTTCTTCTTTCTTCTCTTTTCTGTTTTGACTTCCTTCTTCCCAGTTGGCAGTTACTGCTGCTAACTGTGCGGGAAAGTGTGGCTCTTTCTCAGAGTTTATAAAAACTCTGTCCAGATGTTCACGTTGGCCTGACTGTAAATAAGCAGGTGGATCCATACGAATGTGAGCTTTGGATAAGAGTAATGCCTGGCACTAGATAGCATTTTTGCTAAGAAGGTCACCTAAGCATTTTCACCGCAAGTGTTGACGTCACCTTATTGTCACTATTGGCACTTCCCTCCTGCCACACACCGCAGGAGCACACCTGGAGTGGAACAAGCAGGTTTTCTTCTCCTTGCAGTGAGGGAGATTGCACACCGTGGGGCATCGCAGCAAGAGGGTGTCAGGAAGGACCACGTATAGGGCTGGGCCTGTATCCGGTGCCTATGGGGAGGGAGCGTTTAAGGAAGACAGGTGTTGCTCTGGACCGGGGGCTGCACCGCCCCATGACTGGGTGTCTTTAACTGTCATCTGGAAGCAGGGAAGACTAGACAGAGGCTGTGATGGGTAAAGAAGCAGCAGTCCCTCATTAGCCAGGATTGGGGGATATTGGGTGGCATTTGTGGTCTGGATAAGGTTCACATGTTCTGCATGCTCAGACATTATTATCTTTGTCTTGTCCCATCCTGGTCATAGGATAGCCTTGTCTGATATTCATGTCCTGGGCTATGGCTTAGTTTCAACGGCAAACTGCCCAGCCTGCTCCAGGACAGCAGGAACTGCCTTTCTCTCCCTGTTGGCCAGCAGCAGATGAAGTCCATCCAGAGGACATTAATCCATGATATCCACATTTTCGCCATTGCCAAGATGATGTTGATTAGGAGGTTGCTTCCAGAATGTAGGTTGTAACTGAGTCTCTTGCTTTTTTGTTGCAGGATTTTAGCAATTTCCAGAAACCATAATACAAGCAATCCCCACAAACACAGGGATTATTCACCCCGTAATCTAAGCCAGGGGCCTAGATTATAAAACCCAGGCAATGACAGCATGTTCCAGAATCCAAATAGGTACTCATAGCTCAGTTAGGGATTTAAAGAAGCCTCAAGCCCTTGGCTCCTGTCCATGTCCTACCCTTAACAATCTTGGCAGGATTGTGTCATGGGTAGGTGACACATGCATTGAGAACATCCTTACAATAATAACTCCTAAAGTTGCCCCCAACAATGTCGATTCCATATCGAGGCCCAGTTATCGCTGATGTTCTGCACATCATGAAGCATTTTTGTTATGGCTGTCTGATTAGTTCGTGGTAAAGCAGCTCAAGGATTTTCACATCTGTTGACTTTGCATCTTGCAGAAGCAAAGTGAGGCACTAGCACTGGCCTTTGTCTCCTGCGCGGCAGGACACAAGCTGCTGAGCCGAACAGGTTATGTAATTTACAGCCCCAATGCAAAACAAAGACACAGGGCTCCTTGTTCAAAAACTAGTAAGAATTTCAAGACAGTGACAGCAGGCTCTTCGGAGCCCTTGACTCTGTGCCACTGATCACGTTTACATGTCCCAGAGGCCCACCCTGCTGCTGAGTGGGGAGAGGCACGCTGGAGACCTTTGCTCTGCAATGTGGCAGAGAAGGGCAACTTGCTCCCTCAATGACCTGACTCCAGAGGAATGGCAAAAACTGGAGACTATTGCAGGAAGAGAGCAGGAGCTGCGGGCGGTCTGCAGTACAGAGACTGAAAGCTGAGATAGCAGAGTAGCTATCGGACAAATTGAGAACCTGGGAACCACAGAAGACAGGAAAACTTGCAGAGCAACAAACAGGTGGTTGTGGGTAAGAAAACATTAATGTAGGTGCTAAGAAAGCGGTACAGTTCTTAACGAGATGGTGAGTTGAAGAACACTCGTGAAGGCATTGCCCAGTTCTCGTAGAAAGGACTCAGCAAAACAGCACTAGGGGATGCCTACAGGAGAGATGAGTTTAATACCTAGGTTCTGCTTTTGTGGAGGTATGCGACATCACTGATCTAAAATTTGTAGAGCCAGTACAGCAATTCACGTGGAGTTTCCGAGCGCCAAGAGAGGCACAAAAGGCTGATGGCATGATGGAGGCATTTGCCCACTGATATTGTCGGTGAAATTAAGAAGGCTTTTAATGCACAGCCGCTGATGTTCTTTCCACATTCTTGTTGAACACCAGCCATAATCCCCAAGTCAAAGATCAGCGCAGAGCAGAAAGGTTCACTGCCACGGATAGAGGCATCAATGATGGAGGCTCAGCTCTATAATCTGTAATTTCCTAGATCAACATCAACAACATTATCCCCTCATTGGCTTCTCCCTCATTCCCATTTTGCATGAAAATGTAGGTAAATTAAATGCCCAAGAGCTTTTCTATTCTGTCCTGAAATGCAAAGCCAACCCTTGCTAATAATAATGGTAATCATTACTATTAGCATTTGAAGAGTTAAGAAAAAGGCGGCAGTACAGTAGTTTTAGACTACAGGGTGGATCCTAGCATTTTATTTTCTTGGCCGGGAAATAAGAGGGGCCTTGGGCTGGGGGCTGGGCTGGGGGAAATACAGGGGGATGGGCCCCCCGGAAGTCGTGCTGCGCTGTTTAAACCTAAGGTGACCTAACGGATGGCCGTATTGCCCGCCGGATCCTGGGCGCGGGGCGCGGCCATTGGTGACGCACGCGAGGGAGCACGGCGCCCACGTTTCCACCATTGCTTTAGCGAGGCCTCACCCCCCCTGCGCTGTAAGTTCGGGGCTACGGGCGTCTGCGCTTCCTCCCTCCCGGAGGCGGGCCCGACCCCGCCCCTGCGCCCCGGGTGGCTCCCGGCGGCCCCTCCCACCTCTTACCCTCGGCCTCCCCGGCGCGGCACAGTCCCCGCTGGCCACAGGCTGACCCGCCGTGCGGTCCCCCGTTTTCCCGCGGCCGCCTCCCCCAGGCATGGCCCAGGGCCTCGCCTCACTATGGCAGCAGCACGGCACAGCACGCTCGACTTCATGCTCGGCACCAAAGGTGAGGACATGCGGCCGCCACCTGCCCCGTCGCCCCTGTCGCCTGGAGGGCTGGGGCCGGGCGAAGCGCACGCAGCGGGCCGAACAATGCATGCTGCGGGACCATGTGCACCGGCGGGCGGGTGGAGGCCGCGGTCGGACTGGCTCCGCGCTCCGTCCTGGCCGCAGTGTGGGGTCTGCAGGGGCCGCGCCGGGTCCCCCAGCCCAGCCGCCCTTCAGGGCCCGGGTCGCCTAGAGCCCCCTAGGTGGGACACCGTGGGGCGGCTGTGCAGGGGCGGTGGCAAAACGAGGCGTGGATGGCGCGGGGCCACCCGCGTGACCTTTTCCTGTTTTCTGGGGCGGGTAAATTCCCCCCCTGGGGACGGGGACTCCCCTCACGGGAGCTCAGGCTGGGGAAAGGACCGCGCTGCGCTTGCAAAATTCTTGGGCGACTGCGTAGGAGATGGGTCCCCCGGAAAGGGACCGGGGACGGGAAAAGGAAACGATTATTTGCGGGGGGGATGAGGTCTGGGCGCGGGAGCCCAAACTCCCCGAATTGGGGAGCCTAAGAAGCCCGAGTGGCGACTAGAATAGAGGGCTGGGGAAGTCGGAACTGTGTGCAGGAACTATGAGGGGGGAGGGGTATTTTGCAGGCTTTGCTCTGGGTGCTTATATCATGGGGGGAGGGGTAGGACTGCGGGTCTTGTTTTCTGGTGGCTTTTAAACCTGTGAGAGCTGTAGACTTCAATCTGTGCTTGTACGTCCCACTTGGAGCATTGGAGCATCTCGTCAATATCCTGCTGTTGCAGTGTTTTCCTTTAATTGCACGGATCCACCTTTTTTGTTACCATTTGGAACATTGACTATCTCGCTTTCTTTTCCCGTTTTTTGAGCTTCTAAGGGTACTTACTTTACATTTTCGCCCCCAAGGTTAAAGGATCTCCGGAGGCAGAAGACTTAATAAAATGACTGCGGACTGGAGCAAGATCTAGGTTTGCGCCCTGCCCTTCATGATTGGCTCCGCCTGTGACTTTGGTCTTGTTTTTCCTCTTCCCTGTTATAAAAAGGGGGAAGAACAGTGAACACTTAAGAGGGCTTTTAATGTTAAGGGAGTTGCCGGAAAACACTACAATGTTGTTAAGTAATCTCATTGTATTTGGGTGGTCTGGAAGTGCCTTGGAGAAAACAAAGCATTTTTTAGTTCCCACATTTCTTAGGTGAGGATGGAGGGAAAGGAGACTGCTGGGAACAATCCGAATATAAAATAGCGATTAGGGCAGCAGCTAGTGGGGGTGTGAGATAGCTCAGGTTTTGTTGAATAATTGCCCTGCCAGCTACAGCTGTTAGTGGTTGGTGAAAGTTCTAGCATACTCAATTTAGAGGTCAGAAGGGTGAGAGGCTTGAGGAATACTGGCTCAAGGTCACCTGGCTGCAAGGAGGTCAGTCTAGGAGGTGATCCTGGTGGCCAGCACCTGTGAGCACTCACCTGAACTAGCAGGAGTTTCTAGGCTCTAAGAAGGGTAATCTCTGGATGAGGCCTGAAGATTCTACTACTTTACTCAGTTTGTGTCCCCGCCTGAAGCCTAAACAACCTTTCAACTTAATTTAGGTGTTGCCTGTGGAAATGATGGCTGCTTCCCTGTTCTGTTGTAAAAGTGAGGTAAAATCTTCACATACTTGTGTGAAGAAAAAGTGAGAAAACTTGAACACTTCATTCGGGCAGACATGGCCAGGGAGGGAGAGAGAGAACCATGGACGCTCACTTGGGGAGGGAGCAGGAGAAACTGGCGAAGTCAGAGTCTGAAAGGTGTGAAAGTGACATCTAAATAATTTAGTTGGGCAAAGAGAAAATAAAGTAAAAAAAAGATTAAGGAGTATTGCTAGCCAGTTATTCTTCATTCCCAGCCTGTTAATCTTAAAGCTGACAAAGTTTTGATGGCGAGGTGAAGAGCATCCTACAAAGAGATAATATCGAGGGGGATGTGGCGTATGCATGCATACACCTATGGTAGATCTTGAGTCCCCACAAGAGTGTTTTGGGAATAAGGAAAGTCTGATTCTTACTGTATTCCCCCCATCGTTTGATATGGGGGGCAGTGAGGCATGTTACCCTCACTTGTTAGTAGGTATCCACGTTTGTAAAATAAGAGGATCTGGCTAGACTAGGCTTTTCTAAGTGCTTTTGGTTTTCATTAAGGGGCACTTGGTGAGAGATCTACAACCTGTGAGGTCTCCAAAAACATTTATTCTAATTGATAATAGTGAGTCAAAAGAGACTACTCTTCACTTGAGTATTGGATGTGACTCAAGGGTGAGTCAAATGGCTGTGGAGCCTGCATTCATATTCTTTTTCCCATTTGTCAGTAATTTTTCCTAATGTTGCAGTTCAATGATGTGATTTTAATGGAATTGAGCTTGAAACATTTAGTTACGTGACTGTGATTCCATATAACTTGGTTACCAGTGCAAGCCAGCTAGTACATAGCAGCCAGCCACTGGGCGGCTAAGGGCAATTTTAAGTTGGGCCTGGTGAGACCTGTTTAGTGTGCGGGTTGATGAGGCAACCCAATAAATTTTAATGGTTGCTAAAAAGAAAAATCTCATCTTTGGTCATCTTGTAAGTGAAGTATTGGACTCTGAGGACTCTTCTGCCCAGAAAACATTTTGTGATTTCTCAGCCTGAGAGGCTAACAAGACTAAAACATGTCTCGTGTTTGTATAGTTAAAGCATCTCTAGGCTGGTGAAGGACCCTTTGTTTCTAGTTCTGTATGCTAGGCAGTGAGCTTGTGGGGTGTACAGAGGTGGGTGAGATACCCACGGCCTCTGCTTGCCCTGTTAGAGCAGTCTCTAGCTGGCCAGTTAGCCCTGGAAAGGTCTAGCAATCCTTTTGGTGTTCATTTTTTCCTCTGGGCTGGGAGCATCTTGAAGGCAGATCTTCACGGTCTTTGTCCTGGAAACATCATAGGTGTTTGATAAGTGCTGGTTAAATGGACCCGGTTGATGTTATGGTGATAGTGGAAAGCTGCTATTAAGTCCACTAGGGGAAAACAAGGCACACATTTACTTTTAGCATTGAGATGACTCCTGAGTGGGGAAACCAGGCGCCTGGCTGATGCTGTTATGTTTGTCTTTTGGACTGCTTACCTATGCGTTATGTAGTAGAGAGGAAGAGGCTGTGTCACTCAAATTCATGCATTAACTTCATAATAAAAACCTTGTTTATATCAAATTAAGAGCAGAAGGTTTTTGGCTAGGGGTTCTTCACTTCTCGTGCCTTTGACCCTCATCAGGGAGGCTTGTGGAGCTCTTCTGAGAATAAGAATTTTAAATGTATAAAATAACCCAATTAGCCCTGCCTGGCTGGTGTAGCTCAGTGGATTGAGCGCAGGCCTGCGAACCAGAGGATCGAGGTTCTATTCCCAGTCAGGACACATGCCAGGGTTGCAGGCCAGGTCCCAGCAGGGGACACACAAGAGGCAACCATACATTGATATTTCTCTCCCTCTCGCTTTCCCTTCCCCTCTAAAGATAAATAAATAAAATCTTGAAAAAAATAACCCAATTATTTGAAACGCAATTTTCAAATTAACCCCCCACCAAAAAATATGTGGTGTAGTAATATGTGCTCCTTTAGTAACATACAAAATAACATGGCCTAATGACATCCACAGTTCTGAAGTAGAGAGGAGGAAGTCTGTATAAAAGTTGGGATGTGATAAGAAAAGCTGTGATTTTATTGGTGACATTGGCTAGGTATATTTGAGAATGTGTGATTTTATAAGTATAATTGAAGAAAATGTTAAATTTCAATTCATAAAAGTAGGGATGTGTATTTTTTCCCATCCAACTTCACAGACCCTCTGAATTATATCCACTGACCCCTTGGGAGCCCATGATGGACCCTGAGGTTCAGACCCCTTAGGAGCTAGAGAGAACCGGACTGCCATGTCTATATATTGTTTTTCAGCAGGAGGTTTCCAATCAAGGCCAGAGCTATAAGCAGATGCCCCTCGTTTTTCTTCAGAACAACTCTTTAAAAATGTAAAAGCTTATATTTATTAAATGCCTCCTTGGCTGGTCCTTGCATCACACATTATTTTATGTAATCCTCACAATGACCTTTTGGTCGGTCCTGTTATCCCCATTTTAAGATGAGTACATGGGCCCACTGAAGTTTTCGCCTTATTGGTGGGGTTGGTAGCTGGGATTCAAAGCCATGCCTATTGGATTCCAAAGCCTTTGGTAATTCGACAATTGGGAAGCCTCTCAGTTTCAGGCAGTGATTTTCAGCCTTCCAGTCTCTCTTCACCCCCCCCCCCCCCAGGGACATTTGGTGGTATCTGGAGACATTTTTGGTTGTCAAAACTGAGGACATGCTACTCGAATCTAGTAGACCAGGGGTGCTGCTAAACATAATACAGTGCACAGGACCCCTCCACCGCCTTGGCAACCCAGAATGTCAGTAGTGCTGGAGTAGAGAAACCCCAGTGTAAGTTCTCACTAGGCTGTTGTGGTAAATGGGATGAGACATCATCAGCAAAATTTTTCTGGTGGTTTTTGGAAGTCTCCATTACGCATGAATCGATAGGCGCGGAGGGAAGGTGTCTTCCTCCAAGGTTTGCATTGGGGTTGGTTGGAAGTGGTTGGGGATGACCACCACTTCCTACCCAACTGAGCCTGTGGCTTCAGGTGACCCTCCCTAATTTCCTGAACCTTCAGCCCATCTACCAGGCTTCCACTCTCCTGTGCATTTTTTAGCTGCTTTCTGGTAGAAGTGTATTGCATTTCCGGTGTTTTAAATAGCTATAAGTTAAAACCTCAACAAGTCAGTTTTAAGTGCATCAAGTGTTTGTTCAAGAGTAGATTTCCCCTTCTACTCTCTGCATTATCATTAACCCTTGTCCACCATTGTGATAACACATCCGTCCTTCTCACTGTAACCATGAAGCCTGGGGAGCCAGGACTGGAAGTGGAAAATGTCTCCTTGGGCCCCACTCTAGATTGACTGAAATCACACGGCTTGGGAGGGGACAGAGTTCCTGAAATTTGCATTTTTTAACCAGTTTTCTCCCAATAATTCTGATGTTGATTAAGTATGGAGAACTACTATAAAAAGACCCTCATTTAAAAACAAACAAACAAACAAAACTCATCAGAAGCTTTTGGGGGCACACATCCACCACAGCCCCAATCAGCAAGTCATGAAGTCCCCGCTATATAGCCTCCCAAATTCCTTGCTCACTTTTCCTGGCTCCAGTTCTGGGCCATAGTCTCCTTATTTGTCTTCAGTTTGGGGAAGGCTTGATCATCCGGAACTCAGCAGACCATTTTCTCTTCCAGGGGTATGCAACCTTTTGGCATCTCTGGGCCACACATTACATACACAAACACTAGCCCTGGCTGGTGTGGCTCAGTGGATTGAGCACCGCCCTGTGAAGCAAAGGGTTGCTGGTTCGATTCCCAGTCAGGGCCCATGCCTGGGTTGCAGGCCAGGTCACCAGTAGGGGATGTGGGAGAAGCAACCATACATTGATGTTTCTCTTCTTCCCTTCTCTCTAAAAAATAAACAAAAATCTTTTAAAAAATACACAAACGCTAATGAAAACTGATAAGCAAAAAAAAAAAAAGTTTTAAGTAAGTTTATGATGTAGTGTTGGGCCACATTCATAGCCATCCTGGGCCGCAAGCGTTGGATTGGACACTCCTGACTGTTTACCCATTTTAAAATCCTCCTGAGGGGTCCTCATTGCCCTCCGGATAAGGTCAGCCTCATCAGCATTTATAAGGTCCATTTCTACCCAGTTCTCATCCTTGAACACATACTTCAGTCTCAAACTCCTGCTTTCACGTAGCCTGAACTCAGAATTGAACAACTTTGGGGGAGGCATTTTTGGACCTTTTGGTATGATTTTTTTGTGCCTTAGTTATGTTTGAAAATGCCTTGTGGACTGCTTGGCGGAAGTCCACATTAGAGTCTGCCCCTATTTGGCGTGCTGTTTGGCTTGGTTGGGATTTTTTTTTTAAACCCCTTCCCCCAACTCTGCAGTAGAGTCTTTTATTTTAAAGATGTTATTTATTTATTTTTAGGGGGAGCAGAGGGAGAAAGAGAGAGAAACATTGATGTTCGAGAAATACATTAATTGGTAGCCTCTTGCATGCCCCCAACTGTGTACCTGGCCTGCAACCCAAACATGTGCCCTGACTGGGAATTGAATCGGGGACCTTTTGCTTCAGAGACCGGTGTTCAGTCCACTGAGCCACACCAGCCAGGGCTGCAATAGAGTCTTAATTTCACTGATCGTGCTGTATTGGACCACAGGCTGAGTAATTGCACATTGCTGGAGATTCATTTTGTGTACTTGTCATTAAACAATTCTAGAAACCATGATACTGTTTTAGAGTGTCGTTCCACAGTTATACCCATTTCTTGAAGCCTACAGAAGTCAAGTGTGGTAAAATTGGCTTGTGCTAGTTCTTACGTGGTAGTTCTCTATTGTTGTAAATGGAGGGGATAACAGCTGTTTAAGAAGTGACTCCATAATCTAGGCATTAAGAATAATCCCCACCCCAGCTAACAAGAGAGGAACGTTTTTGAGTAATCTTGAAGCCCTGCATGCGATGTTTATGAAGGAGAACAGTTTTTCAATTAAATGACCAAGCCCGTAGACAATGTCTTGGGCAGTTTTTTTTTGGAGGGGGAGGGGCTGTTTTGTTTTGCAGTGGAGGAGTTACCAATTTGGAATCTTCTTTGCATCCTCTTAAGTATAATGAAATTGACTGTATTTGAATGGGAACTCGCAGGCCTGCAGGCCTTCGCTACCTTTTTGGGAGACAGACTGAAGTGCTGCGGTCTCTCATAGCTTTGAAAAGTGAGAGCTTCTGCTGTCGGATTTGATAACTGAGTAAGACTTTGTATGATTTGATTCGAGACCACCACAGTTACACTAATAACCCTTGGTGTAGGTAAGGATTACTTTGAAAGTTATGGTTGGGCGTCTGTTTCAAAATGTGTTCAATAACGCTATTATTGAGTTTACTTTTTGGAGTCATGGATCTTCCAGGCATTTCAATCCACCATTTCACTGCAGTTGTAACCCAAGCCTGCTGGTGTGTGCTGCGGCTCCAACCACCATTTCATGGTAGTTTAATTACAGGCTCAGTTCTTTTGAGAAGCTGGGAAACCTCCCCAATTGACTCTGCAAACCAAGTATGTAAACCATTGCACAAACGCTCTTTTAAACCCTTACAACTAGGCACTTTTCCAGACCCCAGAAAAAACAACTCTGGGGCCCTAACTTGTGGTGGGCCTGGATTTCATTAAACTGATACTGTCATCTGTGTTCCGGAAGGAGCCACTGAGCTAGTGCATACTTGTGATCCCAATGCATTTATGTGCTAAGCCGCAAACTCAAAAGGAGCTGGTAAGAGCCGGCAGCAGGTAGTGTGTTCTGGACTCCTGAGCTGACGGGGACCCTCCGGATAGTTTCACGTGCACCTTAATTTCTCTCTTTACATGGAGGCGCTAACGATACCAAAATCTCACATGCTGTGTCCAGTAAAATGTTTGGAAGAGTGTCAAATGATACATACAGTACGTAACACTATTTGCAATACTTAGGGCTGAGTACTTTCAAATTGTGCCAGTGGATAAAGGTGCTCAGTTATAAAGAGGTGTGAATTTAACGCACTGAAGTATAAGAAAAGTTCTGCTGGCAAATGACAAGGCAGAGAAAATGGGTGGGCCTGTGATTTGAAGGGTATTCTACTTATATATATAAAGGACCTCTTTGAATTAGTAAAGCAGAATTTTTGAAAGAAACTTTGATTTTTAAAATACTACTTCCATGGATTTGTGTTGCATGATTCCGTTTTTCTAGATTGGGAATTTCTGCAGTGAGAATCCTGACCAATTTCTAGGATACTGTTGTTTTTCACCAAATTGTCTCTTCCAAAGGACTGCAGATCATAGTGATGAAGCCAGACTGATAGGCTAAAGGGCATTTTGAATTTCTAGAAGTGTATATAGAATGTATCTCACACTTGGTTCAACATGGAACCCTTTTTCTTAGAGTATTTTTCAGGTCTAGTTCCTTGGACCACGCTTTGAGACACTTTGAGAAACAGTAATGGTGTAGGTTTTAGAAATAGTTTAACACTGAGGTTTTGAGCTACATAATGCTGCAGTTGGTTAATGTGGCCCCATTGGTTTGGGGGTTTTGAGGAAGAGGGTGGTGGACGTGTTTATCCAAGTGTTTGATGTTCCTAAGTCTAAGTTGGAGAGAGAGAAAAGAGCTTATTATCAACCGATTTCCTTTGATATGAAGTGCAAGAATATGATACGACTTTTTTTTTTAAAGCATTTTGTGAGTGTTAAATTCTTAGTGGATTTCATGTGTGTGTTTTTTCTTTGAATAAAGATGTGACAATTTACTTGAAGAAACTGCAGAAGCTGTTCAAGTGATAGTTTATACATTTGGGTTTTTTTACATAACCTTTTTTTTGTTTTAAATGCTTTTTGCTCATTTTAGACTATGTGTAGGGTGTAGGGAAATATAGAGGAAGGGGGGGGACCCAGATCTGAAATCCTATCACTAGTAGAGAGACACTGTTGATGTTTTGGTTTATGGGACCCAATGGCTTATTCTTTTTACATACATAAAACTGAGGAAGGCAACACAAAGTCTTCATTTTAAAAGCACTGGATTTTGAAGCATGACTGCTTGAGTTTGAATCCTGGCGGTACCACCACTAGCTATGTGACCGGGACCACGTCCTCACCTCTCTTCCTTATTGGGCTGGCTACACTTTAGTTGCTGTGTTGAATAACAGCAGGGAGAGTGGACATCCTTGCCTCATTACCATTCAGTCTATTACCATTAAGTGCACTGCTAGCTGCAGGGTTTTTGTTGATGCTGTTTATCAAGTATGGAAGATCTCTTCTAATTCAGTTTTTGTGTTTTTATTTTAAATGAGTGTTGAATGTCAGATACTTTACTTGCATCAGTTAATATCATGTGATTTTCTTCTGTAGCCTGTTACTATGGCACATTACATTGATTTTTTTAAAAAAGATTTCATACCTGGAATAAATCCTGCTGGGTCATGGTATATAATTATTTTTTCATAATGTGGAACTTTTACTTGTTAAGTATTTCAAGGACTTTCCAAGGATTTGTTGAAGATTTTTGTGTTTGTATTCATGGTGGACATTGGTGTGGTCTGTAGGTTTCTTTTTGGACAGTTTTTGGTTTTGTGTTAGGATAATGGCTTAGTTAGTAAAACGAATTGGGAGGCGTTCTCTCCCTTTCTGTTTTCTGGAAGAGATTATATAGAGCTGGTGTTAATTCTTTAAATGCTTGGTTGAATTCTCCAGAGAAACCATCTGGCTTCAAGATCTTTCTCTCTCTCTTTCTCTCTCTCTTTTTTTTTTTTTTTTGAGTTTAAAAAATTACACATTCTATTTCTTTCTTTTTGATAATTAATGGTACTGTATTATGTACTTAAGATTTGCTAAGAGGATAGATCTTTTTTTGTTTTACTTTTCTTCATTTAAAAAATTTTTATTGTATTTTTTCCATTACTATTTAGTTCCCTTATACCCTGCCCCACAATCCACCCCACTGTTGTCCATGTCTTTTTTATTCAGTCCCTCCACCCTCAATTTCCTTAATATTGTAGTTACAGGGCCATTCAGATTATGTATTTCATATTGGTGAATTGTGGTAGTTTGTGTTTTATTTGAGGAATTGGCCCTTTCTTGTCAAATTTTTTTGGGGGTAGAGTTGTTTCCTTATTATCCTTTTGGTCTTTATAGTGATATCTCTTGTTTATTTCTAATGGTAATTGTATCCTCTTTTTTTTCTTTGTCAGTCTTGCTAAAGCTTGTCAATTTTGATTTCTTTCTTGAAGAAATAGCTTTTGCTTCATTTTTCAATGCCATTGATTTCTGCTGTTATCTTGATTATTTCCTTTCTATGCTTGCATCGGGCTCACTTTTATTTTTCTAGGTTCTTGAAGTGGGAGGACAGATTAGTGATTCGAGACTTTAAAAGTTCTCATTCTGTACTGTGGCATTTCTTTTAACTGCTAATGCCATTTTTGTGTATTTTTTTTAAAAAGCAGGGGTCCTAGTTATAAAGGTTATTAGCTTGGTTTCCCCCCCACATTTAATAAGTTGCTAACTTGAATGTAGGAATTATTCCTCAGATTATTGTAGTCTCAACTGTTAATACTACTTCTGGAAATTCAGGTTGTAGATTACAGTTGAGTGTTGCACCCCTATTGGTGAGGAATTGAGAGCTGAAAACACCTTAGACCAGGAGTTAGCAGACTGAGGCCCTTGGGCCAAAAGTCCTGCTTTCTGGCTTGTTTTAGTATGGCCCTCCAGCTAAGAATAATTTTTGCATTTTAAAGGGTGGTAAAACCCACACATTTGTGAGAGACCTGCAAAGCCTGAAATCTTTCCTTTGTGGCCCTTTGCAGGACCCACCCGCTGCTTTTACACTTAGTCCAGTGGCTTGCCTCAGAGCCATCTGGAAAAATTTACAAGTACAGATCCCCAGGCCCCACACAGGGCCTTTTCCTCATCTGGAATCCATCATCACACACGCCCCTCTCTGTGTCTGGGGGTTTTGACTTGTGTCCTTTGTCTTTCATCTCTGTGCTGTTCTGCCATCACGCTTAGTTTTCCAGTGCCTTCTAGGTGCTGAGTAATCTCGTTGGAGGTCCCCTGAAGGGGGCATACCTGAACGTCTTCTCGGAGTCTGCCCTGCCCGAAGTCAGAAGGAGGAAGGTGCCGGGGCCGCCTCGGAAACAGCTCTGATAGAAAAGTGATTTCTGACATCACAAGGTCCACACTCCTTTATCTCTGGAAAAGCTATTTTTTGATTCACAGCCTGGCACAGAAGCTTGGGCTGAAAACCCTAGAATTGTGTACAGAAACATAAATGGTACTGGGTCTGACCTGTAAAAGGATTCCTCCCCCTGAAAGTTACTGGGAAGAGAGCTAGGTATTTCTGATACTGGCTAAGTGCTCCTGGATGAGAAAAGTCGTGATCACACAGTTACTTTGGAAAAGAAATCTTGTTCTTCTGGGTTGAGCTGAAGGAACCATTGCTGTCCAGCCTTGGGCCAGCCTGGAAAATGTTCTCATCCTCCTGCTCTGTGACATGAGGGAAAAGGGGAGATGACAGATGGCAGCTGGGACCCTTTTCACACCTCTTGGTGTGGACTGCGTGTGGCAGTTTTGCACTAAAGGTAAGGGCTGGTTATTTTTACGGGTTCAGGTTCCTTACGTCTTTTCCTGTCCTCTAACCTCTAACCTCTAACCCTACCAGTCCTGTCTTGCCACCTGGCATGTCCCTTTTCTGATGCTGCTGGGCCTGGTTTTGTGTCACTCTAACTTCTTCCTGTGGAGATGAGTGCAGCCCGCAGAGAAGGCTCTTCGCTTTATGGTCCTGACCTCTTCTCCATGTCCGCTGCCTTGGTGGTCTTCCCCTTTTCTCTTCCGCAGCTCTGGCCCAAGTTTACGCCTTCCTAGTCTGTGAAAAACATGTTCCTCGAGCCCGTGGAGTTGTAGGGTGCCTTACATCGCTTAAAATGTTTCCTTCTGGAAAAGGGCAGGTGGCCCGGTGTTTAGCATAGCATCGCATGACCACAAACTAAGTGTTACCTTCCCTTCAAATGAGAGCCAGACCTTTGCGTAAGCTCCCCTTTCTGTGCTTTGTTTCATAATTCTTGGTTAGCCTCTCATGTGGGCTACGTAACAATGTGAGGACTGGAGAGTTGGAGCCACTTGATAACCAACTCCGTGGAGGTACGCCCTCTCTGCCATTTGAGGTGTGTGTGGGGGAAACAGGTTTAGCAGGAAGAAGAAGATACAATATTGTGTTAGTGTTTGGGTTCCTAACTAAAGACGGATTAGGATTGTGTCACACAAATTATATTTTAATAAGCCCTCCTTTAATTTTGTAAGGAGATTAGCTCCTGGAGGACCTGGGCTGGGATTATTTTAAAGTAGAATGAGGCTCCTGCCCGGTTTCCAGTAGGTGTTGGGGGTGATGGGAAATGCACCTTTAACTGCTCTCCTGCAGCGGGGAAGCGAAGGCCAGGCAGTGAAATAATTAGCAGCACATTTGCAATATGCCAAGTATAATGGCATGTGAGTTTTAAGAAGTAGTCATTGTGGCTGGAACTGTAAACAGTCCCATATGGTTTTCCTTAATGCGTGCTTGTCTGAGAAGACCTGGGTTACTTCTGTGTTGTGTTGTATGGCTCCCAATCCAATTTCAGTAAGTCTTTTTCTTCCTTTCTAGAGTTGATTTTTCCTGGTTAGGTTGCTTTTCTCTATGAACGTCAGAAACTGCTCTGAAAAGAAGCCCTCCAAATTGTTTTTCATTGTCCCTCAACCCCACCTCACCGTTGTAATATTATTTTTTGAGATGTAAACACTTAACATTATATTAGCTTCAGGCGTACAACATGATTGGATATTTGTATAAACTGCAAAATGATCACAGCAGTAAGTCTAGTGAACATCCGTCATCACACAGTCACAGTATTTTTCTCGTGATGCGGACTTTTCACATTCACTCCCCCAGCAACTCTCAAATATATGATGCTGTGCTATCAGCTCTAGTCGCCATGCTGTACATCACTGCTGGGATTGGACCCAGGCACTGAGATTGGCTGCCGGTGCACTTCAGTGGCGGGAAAGCCATCTCCAGCACCCGGGATGGTGCCTGCCACTCAGACACTTGCTGTTTGACACAGATGGTGGTTGGTGGAGATGGGTAGGAAGATCGCCCCTTGAAACCACCTTACCTTGGTGCCTATGGCCTGGCTTACGGTTGATTGCAGGAGAGAAACCCACTTCTGGAACTTTCCATGGCTTTGGTTATTTCACAGCAGCTGAGAATCCAAAAGTGCAGTTTGTATATGGGTTTTAGGGGACAGCTTTATTGAGATGTGACTCAAATGTCATACGATTCTTTCATTTGAAGTAAATATTTCAGTGATTTCCAGTACAGTTGGCCCCATGCATCTGCGGATTCAACCAACTGCAGATAGGAAATATTGGTGGGGGAGTTACATTGTTGCTGAAACAACATGGATAGACTTTTTTTCTTGGCTTCATTCCCTAAACCAGTGATTTGCAACCTTTTTCATCTCATGGCACAAATAAACTAATTACTAAAGTTCTATGGCACACCAAAAAATGTATTATATTTTTGGCCGATCTGACCAAAAAACAGGTATAATTTTGATTCATTTCACATCGGATGGCTTATTGTGTTGGTTATTGTCATTCTTTAATTTGATGATCTAAGGGAAAAGAGGCCAGTGCCCCTGACTAAATAAATAGCCAGGTATTGAAAGTTAAAAATTCTTGTGGCACACCATTTGAAAATCCGCTGCCCTAAACAATAAAGTATAACAACTATGTACATAGCATTTATGTTATGTTAGGTGTTGTAAGTAACCTAGAGATGATTTAAAGTACGTGGGAGGATATGCATAGCTTACATGCAAATACTGTGCCATTTTATATATGGGATTGAACATTCCTGTATTTTGTTATCCATAGGGAGGGTGGTCCTGGAACCAGTCCACTTTGGATACCAATGGACAATTACTTATATATTCAGAGTTGTGTGACCATCAAGACAATTTTAGAATATTTTCATCACCCAGACAGAAACCTGCACCCCCTTAGGCATCACCCCCATTCCTCCCAGCCCCTGGCACCCACTGATTTGCTTTTTGTGTTTAGGGATTTGCCTTTTCTGGCTGTGTCATAAAATGGAATTATACAGTATTGGTCCTTTGTGACTGGCTTCTTTCACCTAACATTGTATCGTCAAGGGCCATCCCTGCCATAGCGGGTGTCAGTGCTGTGTTTCTCCTCTGGCTGAATAATAGGTCATGGTATGGATATACCGTGTTTTGTTTATCCATTTATAACTTCGGGCTATTAGGGTTTTGCACGTTTTGATAATTATGAATCATGCTGCTCTGAACATTCCTGTTGGCTTGGGTTTTGTGAGAGGACACTGATCATCTTGCTGCCATTAGAGAAACAACTGGATGAGGGACTGTAAGACCAAACTGTTGAAGGAAGACAGGCCTGAGGAAACCGCCTACTCGACCTTCACTTTAATCCATGGGAATTCATTAAGCCTTTAAAAAAAAATATTTATTTATTTATTTTTAGACTGAGGGGATGGGAGAGAGAATGAGAGGGAGAGAAACATCAATGTGTAGCTGCCTCTCATGGGCCCCCAACGGGGACATGTGCCCTGACTGGGAATCGAACCAATGACCCTTTGGTTCACAGGTTGGTGCTCAATCCACTGAGCCACACCAGCCAGGGCTCATTAAGCCTTTGAATGTGTAAGAAGTCTCTTGATAGATAGACCCTAGGTTAAA
This sequence comes from Carollia perspicillata, assembly GCA_004027735.1. NCBI lineage: Eukaryota > Metazoa > Chordata > Mammalia > Chiroptera > Phyllostomidae > Carollia > Carollia perspicillata. The sequence goes on from PVKM010003366.1 coordinate 20,310, forward strand.
ATAAAAAAATTAAGACAATCTTTCTTTTCTTTTTTTATTTTATTTTATTTTTTACTTTTTTTAAATTTTATGTATTTATTTTTTAGAGAAGGGGGGAGGGAGAAAGAGAGGGAGAGAAACATCAATGTGTGAGAGAGAGAACATTGATCAGTTGCCTCTCACACCCCCCAGCTGGGGGAACCTGGCCTGCAACCCAGGCATGTGTCCTGACTGAGAATCAAACTGGTGACCTTTCAGTTTGCAGGCTGGCACTCACTCAATCCACTGAGCCACACCAGCCAGGGCTTTATTTTCTTTTTTAAACATCAATGTGTAGTTGCCACTCACGTGCCCCCAACTTGGGACCTGGCCCGCAACCCAGGCATGTGCCCTGACTGGGAATCGAACCGGCAACCTTTTGATTCTCAGGCCCGTGCTCAATCCACTGAGCCACACCAGCCAGGGCTAAAACATCTTAATGTCATTTTAAGTTTAAGGGTTAAGCTCTGTGGGAAATACGTAGACTCTTTCTGTATGTCAGCTGATTTCAGTAATCTGGACTTGCTGCCTGGCAACATTCATGTGTTTGGTTACACCTAGCAGATCCTGAGTGACTTCAAATGATGTTCTCTAAGCCTTAGACAGTTCTGGGCAAGCTGCTGGGGTGAGAGGGAGTTGTGAGCAACACTGCGCTCTTTTGTTAGTCTCAGAGTGGCTAAGCCGGTGGTGGTGGGAACCCTGGGAAAGACTTGTTTTACCTTGGTATAATTTACACAGCACATTTTAAGTGTACAGTTCTGAGTTTTGACCAGTGCAGTCAGTGGTCATGTAACCATACCCAACTGTGAATGTTAGGACTTCTGAGCGGATTTTCAAAGCAGATAGTGGAATGACTTCAAACTGTATTGGAGTCCAGTTTCCCTATTGGGAGGTCTTTCAAGAAAACCAGGGGGAAAAAAAAAATCTGGTTTATGTGGGAAGGGAAACTTCACAGCCCAATTCTAGCTCTTAGGTGTTAAGAGTCTCGGGCTTTGAGGAAAGAATCCGCATGTCAGTGCTTCCTCTCCCTCTTGCAGTGAGCTGCTCATGGAGGTAAGAGGGAGTGGGGGTGGGCCCTGCACAGAGGGAGGGGCCCTGTAACCAGGACTTAAAGGGGAAGTGTGGGTGGGGGAGGTAGACCTGAGGGAGTGGAGAATCGGGTAGGGGGGAGGACACAGGGCTGTGGAAACACTAGGGTCTGGGGGAGTAGGAGATGAGCTGGCCACAGATTGCCCCTTCCGTCCTCTTAATTTTGCAGATGAGACTACTGCAGCTCTGGCCCATTGCCTGGCAGGCCGGTGCCGACTGATGGCCCTGCAGGAGGGATGGCATCCAGCATGGCAGGACTCGGGATTGGGTAGCTTAAAGAACATCCGCACATCATTTGTCCTAAGTTGTCTTGGTGGAAGCTTTTCAAGTTGAAAAAGACTTCAAGGCACAGGTCAAGGTCACCGGTGGAGAGAGTCAAGAGTTTTTCTGGAATGCGTATTTCCTGAGGGCAGCCTCTAATGGAATCCACTTTGTTAAGGGGGTTACAGTATTTTAGCCTCTTCTAGCTGAGTGAGGGAGAATGTAACTGAAGCACATTTTCCCACAGTTTTGCCAGGGCACTTGGCGTCTTAGGTTTTTGTTCAACAACAATCCCTCAACTTGTTGGGCTACTGAAGTTGGGTTGGTACAGCTAATCTTCTTAATTGATGCCCATCACCAGGTGGGTCAGTGATGGAATGGCAGGACCAGACCACAAGGGATGGAGGGAGTGAACACTAGTGCCGGGTTCCTTAGAGGACAGTGGGTGAGCAGCTGGGCGGGAGGCGGGTTCCAGCGGATGTGTGGGTTGGGGATTTGACCATCTGGAGCTGGTGGTCAGGGTCCGAGTGCTGAGGTTCATTCTCTAAGACAGGCCTGTAAATGGATCCCTGGGAGAAAATGAGGAAGGGAGATGAAACTTGGGCTTTCATCCTTCCTTCCCGGCCCCTAAGTGGATTCCTTTTAAGTCATTGCTGAATAAACACATAGAAAGTAGGCAGTGATCTGGAAATGGGGGCATTAGTTCTCCAGTGGAAAAGGACACATTTTACCCAGGGATAGGTCGCTGTGGTTCTGCGCACTTTGGAAGGCTCTGAGTACTATGCTAGTTATTTACACACCCTTCCTGCCTGGCTACCAGAGCTTTTTTAAGAACTTTGGCCAAAAAAACCAATCTATTAGCCTGGCTTGGATTACCATGTCTACCTAAAAGCGGTGTGGTTGTATCTCTTGTAGCATGTGAATCTACTGTCAAATTTTCTGATTTGGAAGCATTTATGATGCTGCTATCTTATGTTCCCAGAGTTGGGTATGCTGTGACCCCAGGCTCATTTTCACGTGTCTGTAGAACATCCCGTGCTTTTCAAGGGGTTCTGTCCCTGGGCAATTGGGTTATGAAGCTTCCGCCCCCCCCCCCATAAGAGTGGGGTGGGGACTACTCCCATGTGGTCATGACACGGTTTACCAAAGTCCTGTGAGGCACAGGATTGTCACTTCAACCATATTGTCAGCCTCAGTTTAGGAACTGAGAGAGCCACGTACATTTTCCTTGGATGTGTTGCGTGCTCCCTGCTACAGAGGCGTGAAGGTTGAAATGACCTTTTGGTGGCTTGAGTGTAATTAGTTTGGAGATCATGGGGGTTTCCTTTTCTTTTTTGTGTCTCCTGGTTTAGATTAGTGGTCCTCAACTATGGCTGCATATTGGAATTTCCCAGGGATCTTTAAAAAAATTACTGATGCCTGGGTCCTACCCTCAGATTTTCATTTAATTGGTTTAGGATGTGGCATCAGAGTTTTTGAAACTCCCTCGGTGATTATAATGCACAGCTAGGCTCGAAAACCACTGGTCTCCATGTTCTAGAAACTGCAAAGTGGAACTTAAGTCTTCGGCTTTCTCTTTTCACTTTGAATCCATGATTGTGGAAAAGAGATGCTGGGCAGTTATTTCAGCTCTGGCTCCCCTTTCCGGAGTGTTCTCCAAGGGCTGGGAGCAGGGTGGGTGACAGGGGAGTCCCCAGGTCCGTAGCAGGGCTGGCACAGTGCCCACGGGGACCAGGAAGTGGAGACAGCCAGAAATAACATTCAGGCCTGGCCTATTTCTATTGAACTGAGGGGTAACCCATAGTATACAAATAAGTAACACACCCTGGCTGGCGTGGCTCAGTGGATCAAGTGCCAACCTTGCGAGCAGAAGGGTCACCAGTTCGATTCCCGGTAGGAGCACACACCTTGGTTGCAGGCCAGGTACCCAGCAGGGGGCACGTGAGAGGCAACCACACACTGATGTTTCTCTCCTTCTCTTTCTCCTTCCCATCCCCTCCCTCTAAAAATAAATAAATAAAATCTTTTAAAAATCTTTACAAAAAGAAATAACACATCAAATTGGATTCCTTTGTATCGTGTTTTTCTTCCATTTCGAACCTGGCTGGAGGGTGCTATTAGCCCACTCGGTGCCTTTGCTAATGGTGCCAGTTAGAGTAAAGCAGACGATCTCCATGCTGGGCTTTGCTGGCAGTCAAGGACTTTGTGAGTATCACACAAAGTAAACCCCTTTCTCCGGTCCAAGGAATAGCGTTTGCCCCAGCGCAGCCTGTGGGCTGAGATCCTCACTCACTGCCCAGCCTGGCCAGGGACACACAGGGTGGTCCTGCCTGGATTGTCCCCTTCACCAGCCCCGGGGGATTTGCGTTCTGTTTTGTAATGTGCCAACAGAACCCATTCTTGAGGCCCTTTACCAGGAGTGATGAGTTGTTTTATACACTCTCAAAACAGAAAACATCTGTTCTAGCCAAGGAGGATTGAATAATTACATAGTGGCTTTCCTCGTCTTCAGGGTAAGTACCGCCGGGGGATGTGGACTCAGACGTGCCGGGCGCACTTGTCTTCACCACTCTGCCCTTCAGTCACTTCCCCGGTGGCCTGACCTCACCAGGCTTCCTTGGCAAACACACGCTGAACAAGGTCAGATCTTTTCATCAAGTTTGAAATCAGAACTTTTTTTTTTTTTTTAGGAGGTGGAATTCAGTCTTAAAACCACTGTTCTGGGGATATAATTCAGGCCTCCTCTTTTAATTTCCTGAGCCTATTTCAGAATAGTGAAGCCAGCTAGATCATTTTCTGCCAGATGAGTTTCCCAGAGGCACAGTTTCCCTGGGAATGAGTGAGACTGTAATGACACTCGAGGTGTCTGCTCGTGTTGCTCGATGCTTGTGTCCCCATGGGTGTGTTCTGTGGATTCTGCTCCAGTAGTCTCTCCCTGACATGGGGCTTTTTCCTGGCAGTGGCCTCAGTTCAGTTTGGTTGTCCAAAGGGTACCCTGACACTCTCGGGCCCTGCCCAGGGCTCCTGCTGTCCCTCCAGTGCTCTGCTCGGGCGCTGTCTTCTCAAAGGGAGGAGAGCCCTTTCTTGGTGGGTAAACTGTTATTGGTTTTGTTTTTTTTTTAAGATTTTTTGTTTCAGAGAGAGGAGAAGGGAGGGAGAAAGAGAGGCAGAGAAACGTTGATGTGGGAGGGAGACATCTATAGGTTACCTCTTACAGGACCCTAGCCACGCCTCCAACCACAGACCTGGCCCACAACCCAGGCATGTGCCCTGACTAGGAATGGAATCTGGTGACCTTTTGGTTCACAGATGGGCGCTCAAACCACTGAGCACAGCAGCCAGGGCCTATTGGTGTTTTAATGCAGGGTTTGGAGTCCATTTACCTTTCCAACCTCTTCCTTCCTCTCCACAATTGCTGATACCACATCCGTGTCGGGGCTGAGGCTCACTTCTCTCTGCTTACCCTGTCTTAGGGTTTGGGGGTACACTCCGTCATCTAGTTTTGTTCTAAATGGTGTCTGAGTTTGGGTTGTGGTACCCTAATTGCTCTGTGTTTGGGGATTCAGAGGATTACCGTCCCTCCTTCACTGCCATGTTTGCTACTCCATTTGTTCTCATTTAAGCAAAGTCAAAAATAGGACTTTCAGTGGGCATATTAGTCTGTTGGGGCTACCGTAATAAAATATTCCAAATGGGTAACTTAAAACAGAAACTTATTCTCTCCCAGGTCTGGAGGCCGGAAGTTTGAAAACAAAGTCTGGGCAGGGCCACGCCCCTCTGCAGGCTGTAGTGGGGAGGGTCCTTGTTTGCTGCGTGTTCTTGACCTGTGGTGTCTCATTCCAGTCTCTGCCTTTGCCTTCACATCACCTGTGCTTTCTCCCCGTGCCTTCTCTTCTCTCTCTTACAAGGACACTTGTCATTGGATTTAGGATCCACCTGGATAATCCAAGATGTTTTCAGCTCTCTATATCCTTAAGGGAACTGTGCTCTAATGTGTTACCTGCTAATCTGTGTAGCCCGTGCTCGGCAGGATGGAGAATGTTTTGCAGCTCATGACAAAGGGGATACGTGCCTCTGGCCACTCTTTGTTCAGGTTTTCTTAAAAAGTTCAGTCATCAAACTGGTGCCTCACTGGCTTTCCTTCTGAACACGATGCATCTGACCATCTTGCCTTCTCCCCCCTCTAGCTGACGGCGAGACCATTCTTAAAGGGCTCCAGTCCATTTTCCAGGAACAAGGAATGACCGAGTCGGTGCATACCTGGCAGGACCATGGCTACTTAGCGACCTACATAGACAAAAATGGCAGGTAAGCTGTCCTTGAGTGCTCCTCTTTGCATCTGAGCACTTCAGGAGTGGGAGAGGGGGTGCTGCAAAGGGCAGTAGGCGGGGGTGTCTAGGTATTTTTTTTCCCTTCTTTGACAACTTCTGGGAGGGGGCTAGAATTCAGTGCTTCTCAGCCTTAGCTTCACAGTGGCACCTCTCCGGAGCACTTCCACAGTATCCCATGCCCAGGCACTTCCCATGCCCAGAGACAGAAGCCATCACCATTTCTCTAAAGCCCCCAAGTGATTCTACTGTGTGGCCGGGACCCAGAAGCCCTGGGCAGCATGAGCAGTGTTAACTGGTAGGCAGTGATCTGGACATAGTTAAAACAGGTTCCTAGGCCCTGTGCAAGAGTTTGTGATGTGGTAGGTACGGGGCAATGCCCCAAATCGCCCTTCCAGCAGACTCCCAGGGGATGCTGACGCTGCTGGCGGGTTGACCCCACTGTGAGTAGCACTCTTAATAAGTGATTACCCATTCATGCAGACCATCGTCAGATGCAGGATGAAAACGTGTACTGGAAACATGCCAGAAAGCGGAGGAGGTCCAAGAGTTCAAGTTTTTTTCCTTAACACTCACAGACTATCTGGACTTTATATAATCAAAATGGATGAAAGTCAGTGTGTTCTGAGAATAGGAATGTCTGCACTACATCTAGACTGGTTAAGTATGCTATGAAGATGCTTAGTAATTTACACTGTTCATTTAAAAGTGTGAGCTCCTGGGTATTTTTGATGGCTTGCATTCCATTCCCCCAAGAGTACAAAGTCCTAGAGTTCCACATGCCTTCATTAATGTCCCATATTCTCTCCTTTGTTTTTCTATTAACCCCCCTGCCCCCCCCCACACCATCTTACAGAGAGGCCCAGAAGACATTGCTATGAGATGAGGGAAACTTACTTTTTGAGACCACCTCCTCGTCCATTATTCTCTTGATAACTCTAGTTGGTCCACCGCTATGGCAGTATTTGGCATTCCCTCTTCCTGATGCCTCTCAAAGACATCCTCACCCCTTCTCCCCAAGCCCAGATTTATATTTCTAACTACATGGCAAATCTCCATATATGTGTCTAGAGTTATTTCTTCCTCAAGGGTGAGCCAAAACAGTGTCGCCACCCAACCCCGTTGAGCTCTCTATCCTCTCTCTCCATGGTCTGGCCCAGTTACCAGCAAGTCTCCTGGAAGCAGAGGCCCTGAGCTGTCCCCGAGCCCTGTGGCTCCTGCAAGAGCACATTCAGTCCCTCTATGCCCTAACTTCTCTTCTCTACCCTCCCTGCCACCATCTCTCACTGTCCTTGCTATGGCCCATCCTTTGGGGACCATAGAAAATCATACCTTGACACTCTGCCACCTCGGGAAGCTCCTCCTGCACACCTGGTGAAGCCTGGCATCTCTGACCACCCTTCTCCGCAGGGCCTTTGCAGCCTGGCCCTACCTGTCTCTCTACTGCAGTTCTTGAATCTTCTACCTGATACACCAATTCCAGCCAGCCAGAGGACTTAGAATTCTTCCTGGAAGGTAGTTTTTTAGTGACAAGAGCTGATTGGAAATTGCTTTTATAAGCAGCCAAAAAAAAAAAAAAACCTCCAAAAAACAAAAACCCAGCATGCTTCATTTAAAAACCTTAATTTTCTTCATTAGTTTTCCAGTTTCACTTGATCAGCTGGGACCCATCCCTTTGGGTCCTGTTCTGAAATCTTCCCGCCCAGGCACCTCACTGTGCAAGGGAAAGAAGCACCACACTTGGCTTCTGGCCTAAGTTTCTTTCTTCTTTTTTTCCCAAAGATTTTATTTATTTACTTTTAGAGCGAGGGGAAAGGAAGGAGAAAGAGAGGGAGAGAAACATCCATGTGTGGTTGCCTCTCACACGGTCCCCACTGGGGACCTGGCCCTCAACCCAGGCATGTTCCCTGACTGGGAGTTGAACCAGTGACCCTTTGGTTTGCAGCCCCGTGCTCAATCCACTGAGCCACACCAGCCAGGGCCTAAGTTTCTGGTTAATGGACCCCTGAGGTTCTGGTCCTCAGCCACCTTTTTTCATGTTCTCCATATTCCCCCTGGTAAATTTTCCTTTTTATTTCTTGTTTTAATCCCTTGAGGTTGGTACTTGAGACCCTACCTTCTAGCATTCTATGCATTCCCCTGGTTCTCTGGCAAAGGACTCTTTGCCAGAACCACCCAGGTGGTTAAGGGGTCCCATTCTTTTGTGCTGCTGGTGGTGGTGGTGTAGGGGGAGGGCAAGCTGAGCAGCTCATTCGGATGTAGCTGAGTGTGTGATGTCCCAGACCTGAACTTGATTTTGAGGCCCTCTAAGGGCTGGAGGTGAAAATTAACTAGTTGCATTTATTTTGAAATTCAAGCGCACTGCCTGTATTTTCTGAACAGAGTTCATCTTCTAATTTAGTATATTTCAAGTATTTCTTTAACTACGACTTGTAGTAAGAAGTAACATTAATATCGTCAGATACACATCTGTGAATATACAATACACAAACACAATATAATTGGGAAGAAAGCTTTCTCAGATAATTAACTCCTATTGCACGTGTTACTCTCATTTTTATTTCATGAAAACAGCTGCTCAGATTGACTAAATTAGGGGTCAGAAAGCTTTTTCTGGAAGGAGCTCCATGGGGTCTGTGTCACATATTCTCCTTTCATTAAAACAGTGCTCTGTAAAAACATAAAAGCCATTTTTAGAGTGCAGGCTTTGCAAAACATACTGCAGGCTGGGTCTGGCTCGCGGGCCGCACTGAGTGTGCTGACCCTGAACTCAGTGAATTCAATCACCACCTGCCTGCAGTAGGAAAAGCCTGGCTCTGGTTTTCTTTTTTCTTTTTTTAATTCAATTTATTGGAGTAACAGTGGCTCACAAAACCATACAGGTTTCAAGTGTATAATTCAATAAAACCTCACCTGCACACTGCATGGTGCGCCCACCATCGCCCCAAGCAAAGTCTGTTTCCGTCCCCATCTCCCCCCTCCCTTTTCCCGCTTCCACCCAGCCCTCACCCGCCTCTCCCTCCATGCTATTGTCTGTGTGTATGTGTCATATATATATATGGTTTTTGGCTATGTTTTGCATTTTGAAGGTTAATCTGGAGAACCCGTTGGGCCCCTCCCTACCCTCCTTTCCACTAGTTATTAAATCTGGCTGAATCACCTGCTAGGCAAGCTTCTTAAAAATCAGATTCACAGAATTTGCCGCTGAATGATATCCTGGGCCCCAAGAACCTGTTTTGAAAACCTTAGCATTTGGTGACTCTCTCTAAATCTTCCCTAAACGATTGATGGCTTCCCTGTCCCCAACAAGTGGCACTAATAAGAAAGCAACAGGGTCAGGTATGTAATTTAGGGGGAAAAAAGAGAAATGGTCTTTCCTTTGAATTGGGTTTCTGTCTTTTTTTTTCTTTTTCTTTTGAGTGCCACGATACAATTCCTAACCTTAAAATTATGCTTTCCTTTGTAGCTTTGCCAATCTAAGAATTTACCCGCATGGATTGGTGTTGCTGGACCTTCAGAGTTACGACGGTGATGCGGAAGGCAAAGAAGTTGAAAGTGTCAGTTTTTCACCTTTTTCAAACACTTTACTTATTTATTTTTAGAGAGAGAGGAAGGAAGGGAGAAGAGTGTGAGGGAGAGAGTGAGGGAGAGAAACATCCATGTGTGCGAGAGAAACATGGATCAGTTGCCTCTTACCCCCAGTTGGGGACCTGGCCCGTAACTCGGGCGTGTGCCCTGACTGGGAACCGGCGACCTTTCTGTTTGCAGGACGATGCCCTACCCACTGAGTCACACCGGTCAGGGCCAGTTTTTCACTTTTATTGACTCAAGTATTTGAGGATCACAAAGCCAGCTCCACTTAATAATGTTAAAATTATGTCACATAATTGCTGACTTCCCAGTTAACTGTAGACTTTCCTTGTTCCACCATAAGTGATTTTGGAACGCAAGTAGTTGTTCCTCAGTTGTTTTGAGGAGCCTGGCTGCCATAATTCCCTTGACTGCTTGAGTACCAATTTTACTTTCCACTGAAGGGAATGGAATATAAATGTTTAGCCAGGATATTCTATCTGCATTACCCTGGGGCCTTCCCCTTTCCCATTATTTTGTTTGGTCACTTAAACCGAGAGGTCAGGTCAGCCTGTGAGGCTTAGTTGGTGTGGGAGTGCAGTACTGGGCTGGGCCTGGAGGCTGCGGTGGGGATGGGGGAAGCTGCGGAGGGTGGGGGTGTATTGGGTACTTGCCTGTATCACACAGGTCGGTCACCACAGCCTCACCGTCCTGGTCTGTAATTTTGCTGTACCACTCAGCCCATTCCAGAAACCCATTGATTTCTTTTCCTTGAATTGTAGCTTTTGAACAAAGTAGAAGAAAGAATGAAAGAATTGAGTCAGGACTGTACTGGGCGGATGAAACGGTAAGTTCACTCTGGAGTGCCCTTTTAGGCTTGATTAATTGGTAAAATAGTCACAATGGTGGTGCTGCCCCTGTCTTGTGTCTGCTGAAGATGTGGCAGAGATCAAAGCCAACTTCTGCTTCTCGCAACACAGTTCGCTGAGCTAGTGGGCCCCTGGCACCAAAACAAGACACTAGGCTAGTGGCGAGCGACTGCCATGTTGCACAGCACAGAGGTACTTGCCAGTGGTGTCAGGTGTGTCCAGCTTTGATAGAAAGAAGTTAACAGTGTTAACATTTGTTGGAAGGGGTGGAGACGGGTAGATCCTGGGAATTCACAATGGAATTAATGGATTCGAAGCAAGTAATTCTCAGCAGTTTGCTCTTGCCTGCCTGGGTGGCTCCTTAACAGGGCCACAAGTTAGGAGGCTTGTCCCTTGCTCACAAAGGCAAACACATAGATGTAGAGGCTCAGAGGGACTCGACCAAGGTCACGCCATTAAGGATGGAAGCATTTGGAATACAGATTTTTCTGGTTCATGGCCCTTTCCAGAAGAGGGAATCCTTATTGTTAAGAGCTCGTGTTGATACGCACTTAATGGCTCAGTCCATAGAAACGCTGCAGGGCCAGGTAACAGAGCTAGGAAGTTGTTGAATCTCTCTGGTGTGGCAGGAAACTGCAAGTGAAAGGAACATGGCATGGTGCGGAACTGCCCACGTGTTTCATTGCTGTCAGGACTTGGATTTGTTTACTTGGTCCAGTTATCGGCCTCTTCATCATCATTAAAAACCACAGCCACGCCCATGCTCCTTTGTGGACTTTTCATTTTCCTTTTCCTGCTTGCAAGAGTTTTCCTCATCTACACCCTTTTGCACTGAACAGGTTCCCACTGAGTTGTAAAGTGTCTAAATTTGGTGATGAATTGGCCAACATCACAATGCCTCTGAGTTTTATTGGTGTGGTTGTTATCAGAGCATCTTCTGGGCATCTGGAAACAGATGGAATGCCTTTAGGGGCTTCAGCATTTACGAGAAGTCTGATTCTTCTGTGTTTTTCTGGGATAGGAGTTTCTAAAGTGACCGTAAAGTTAGGTTTTAGATGTTCAGTTCCAAATGCAGCCTTGCTTTTTGCTTGTTGCCGTCTTTGCATCTTTCCAGAAAATCAGGGTTGGAGGGAGTGAGAAGTGGTTGAAACTACTTGGCTGTGGGCCCTTCATTATTGGCTTCAAAAGGCCAAGGATGGTGCCCCTTTTGTCTCTGGGGAGTGACATTGTTAGAGATTCCAATCATTAACAAATAACTCAGTGACATCTGAAATTATTACTCCCCTGTAGTAGATAAAGTAAACGTGAATTTTCATCTAAGAACTCATGGGATTTCTTTTAAAATTTATTTTTATATTCTACTTTTCAAAAGAAAAGGAACAGGAAAACAAGTTCATATCAGTTTTGTTGAAAACAATTTTTGCAGTTTACACACTGTACGTATTCTCCCAGGGCATATTCTGCCTGACTCTCTACCATCCCATCTGGCTTGGCTTTGCAGCAGCGAAGGTTGAAACCAGAGTTGTGTATGGTTCCAGAATAGTCCCCGTAGCCCATCGCAGGGAGACAGGTACACATCGTGCCAGGGTGACAACTTTGTCAAGATGTGGCATCTCCATCCTGTTGGAGATCCTTGTTTCTTTGTCAGTGTGGGCGAACCACTGTGTTACAATGGAGGAGAGACCTCAACCTCCGCCAAGGCACTGTTGACACAACTGAGAATGGGCATTGTTCGTGTTCAGTGGGTGTGTGCATAGTTCAGTAAAAGCCTATAGCTTGGCTGGCTGGCTGTCAACCAGGAGGTAGGTTTCTCTCCCTGAAAGCTGGGATGTGGTATTTGTCACCTTCCCACCTCACTCCAACCCCCTCCCCCACCATCCGCTCCTGGTGGAAGAGGCTTCCCCCAAGTCCTGTTTGCCTGCTCTTGGGATGGGGGAGGTGTTTTGATTGGGGCTCCACAGTTTACAAGACAAACCTCCGGTCTGCCTAACATTCTAACAGCTTAATTTGTTCACCTGAAAGATGAAGTGGTCAAATCAGGAGCTGTTAGCATTAAATGAGAGTCTACGGGAACTTGCTTTGTAAATCTCTGTTCTTTACAGATGTTAGTACTGTTTTCTCACAGGAAGCCTCATTAACTTATAACAGGTCCAAACTGGACTCTGGGAAGCAGGTGAGTAGGGAGGGGAAAGAAATTCTTCAGAACAAATCAGGGGTGGCATCTCCCACATCTTAGGTGTCTGTTGGCCGTTTCGCTATCAAATGCCACTGTGTCTGAGAACACATGACTTGGAGCTGGTTGGGCTGTGCCTGCAACGAGTTCTTATTTTGTTTGAGTTCCAGTTAGGTTTGCTAAGCCCCTTTTCCAGGTCTGTTTTTCCTTGTCATTTAGTGTCCTCTGCTGGTAGTTTCGAGTATAGTCACCCTATCTAAATACCGAGTACTTCCTGAAAAATGGAATCAGAAAATCATCAGCTTGCAGCTACTCTAGTAATACTTGGTTTAGGCAAGAATGTTCTAGATGCCAGAGCAATTGGTGAAGACGTGTTGGGAAATCAGGACCTTCACCCAGTTTTGGAGGACCACCCCACAGCTTGCTTGGTAATTTCAAATGGGGAAAAAAGGTGCCTTTGCACATGGAGAGATCTAGTGCCATCTGCTTCAACCATGGTTACATTTAACATCACTAATAATACAACGGGGGACCCAAAAACCCTTGCAATTACCTTCTGGAGGGTGGGTCGCTTGTACTATAGGCTCCCTCACTACATGAGTGTTCTAGGAACCCATCTGTATCATTGTACCAGCTGGCGTTGTTGTGAGAGGATGGGTTTGGCTTTAGTGAAATTTTTTTGAAGAGTCTTTCCACATGTTTGCCTATTTCCTGATAGGTGATTAGGCATGCACCTGCCCACGCTGTGGTGAGTATTCAGCAGTTTTTGACCCCAAACCAGCATGACCCCCATGCCCCAACCCCTGTTCACCTGATCTCACCTCAGGTGGCTTTTTTGTTTGTTTGTTTTTGTTTCCCTGGATGAAAAAAAGTCCTCAAAAGGAAATGTTTTTGCCAACATGGAAGATGAGAAACAAAAAGTGGCAGGAGCACTAAGAAGGCACCAAAATCAGTGCATTCAAAAGCTGTTTTGAGCAGTGGGAAAAATATCTCGATAGGTGTACTGCATCAAATGGAGAGTACTTTGAAGGTGACTGAAGATTAAACATGTAAGAATAAATACGCAATCTTTTACAAACAGATTCTGAGGTGTTTTTTGGGGGTCCCCCCTTGTAGAACAAGCATACATCTCTTGTCCCTGACGTAATGCCCGTATAACAGGACCCAGCAGAAGCAATGCCTGCTGGAGTGTGGTTGGTGGGGTAATAATATGTGTATAATAATTTATACTTGTAATTTGAACATTTCACCATAAATATCATGGTGTGCTTGAGTGTGATGTGGTTATGTTACAGAATTACATGCTTATGATTTTTGTAATAAAAGATTTTATCATAAAATTTTTTTGCTGGACCCTGTATATGTCAACCTGACTGACTCTAAGGAAGAGATAATCAGGCAAACACACCTGAGGGGTTTTCTTCAAAACACCTGGTCTGCACTTTTACGAGATGTAAATGTCATGAAACATATAAGAGAAAAAACGATTCCAGATTAAATGAGGGTAGAAAAGAAAAAAATACAGTGTACGATCAATCTTTCATTCAAAAGCAGGACAGCTATAAAAGGGCATTGTTAGTACATTAGGAAACACTTGAATATGGAATCTGAACTACATAATGGTAATACCATCCGCATGCACTTGCAGGAATGTGGTAGCGGCCCTGTGCTTATGAGATCCCTGCTGAAGTGTGGTGTCTGCAGTGGCCATTTTCTCCTTTGGCTTTTTATGAGGGAATTTTGTGTATTTATTGTTTATTTTTATTTATTTAATTATTGTGTTTTCCATTACCATTTATCCCACCTATACCCTGTTCCACCTCCACCCACCCTACTCCCTGCTATTAGGATAATTCGAATCGGGAGTGAAGGTTTTACAAAAGTGAAGTCCTTTTTATACAGCAGTTGTTGAATTTGGTAGTTGCCATGTTTGTTAACCCTGAAAGGCAAACATTACATCTGTTGGGCAATATTCAGGAGTTGCTTCTTCTGCACACTTTTGCTCCCAGGTCCCATTTTAAGGCAGCCTTCACCATAAGCAGCGAGCATTCTTACAAGGCTCATTTCCGTTTACCGTTTTTTCCAGGTTGCCGCCCATAGTTCGAGGAGGGGCCATTGATAGGTACTGGCCCACTGCTGATGGCCGCCTGGTTGAATACGACATAGATGAAGTGGTGTATGATGAAGATTCGCCTTATCAGAACATTAAAATTCTGCACTCGAAGCAGTTTGGAAATATTCTCATCCTTAGTGGGGATGTCAGTAAGTATTCCGTCCCTACCCCGACGGTATAACAGAGTGACAGCGTGCTGGGTTATGTTGTTTTCCTGACAAATAGCAATGCCGTGGATTTACCCAAGTCTGTCTTTGGCACTGCTGTTTTTGAAATGAACGTTTCTGTTTTGTTAACCTGTGGATTGTCCGGGCCTTCATGTTTTATAGCAGAGCTTATAAAAACTTTGCCATGACATTCCTTTTTCTTAATTTCTTTGTGATGAGTGTTTGGACTGTATTTCAGTAAGTATTATTGCTTATTTACAAAAATCTTTTTATGATGGAAAACCTCACATCTAAATAGACAAAATACTGTATTTTGGTGTGTATAATGCATAGTTTTTTGCCCAGACTTTTGAGGCAAAAATAAGGATGCACATTAAACATGGGTATAATGATTACTTACCATGGGTATAATAATCCTATGTATAATGCTCACCGATGTTTACAGTAGTGTAATGAACCCATATATACTCACCATTGAATGTCAGCAATTATCAGCTCCCGGCCAGCCTTGTTTCCCCCAAACCCCAGACCACTTTCTCCCTCATTTTAAAGCAACTCTCAGATGTTGTATTATTTCATCTAGAAAGACATAGTTGTTTTTAATTATTCACATCAGTACATCCTTTTGACTGAGTTTTCTTCCAAATGACTAATGTTTACATATACGTAATCTGTGTGTGTAACTTATTATATTGGGGTTGATTAAAACTCCACTATCCAAAAAAATACATTTGTACATTTCTGACAGCTTTTAAAGATTGAAAGGGAAACATCTTAGGCTAGAATCCAGCACTTCGTAGTGCGTGAGTTAGGTGGTTTTGGGTAGAGTCACCATTTTGGACCTCTTTCCTCCCTAGATCTGGCGGAGAGTGATTTGGCATACACCCGGGCCATCATGGGCAGTGGCAAAGAAGACTACACTGGCAAAGACGTGCTGATTCTGGGAGGCGGAGATGGGGGCATTTTATGTGAAATAGTCAAACTGAAACCAAAGATGGTCACTATGGTAGAGATATCCTTCGTTATAGGAGATCAGGTTCAATGGGCTGCTTTTGTGTTCTTCCCTTTCTGTCTTAAGACTCCAGTTACAGTTATGAGGCAAATGTGGGGTTAAGAGTGTGCCTGAAACACACACTTCAATTTAGTTTTTAAACTTTTTAAAGAAGATTTTATTTATTTTTAGAGATGGGGAGGGAGTGAGGAAGAGGGAGAGAAACATCCAAGTGTGGTTGCCTCTCCTGCGACTCCCACTGGGGACCTGACCCACAACCCAGGCATGTGCCCTGATGGGAAATTGAATGGGAAACACACCCCCTGCCCTGCTGTTCGCAGGCTGGCACTCGATCCACTGAACCACACCAGCCAGTGCAAACACTTCAACTTAGTACCAATAGCCTTTTTATGTGACCCCCTACCAAAGAAGCAGAGATAACTTAGTTGCAAATTAAAGAGCAAATGACTTTGGTCTGCTGCTCAGCAGTTGCTGAAATAGCTTCTTCGTGAGAAGAAAAAATCAGTTCCTTTTGAGTGCTCTTGGTGCAAAAATAAAATCATTGTCTTATTCATCATTTTTGAACTTGGGATACCCAAAGTAGTGTTATAAAACTTTTGTCCTAACCTTTTCTTTAAAGTATTACTATTTCAGAATTCTTTGATACATCCAAATTCAGGGAGAGTTTGTCCTTAACCTGGTTCGAACATAGACCAAATGGTGATTGATGGGTGTAAGAAATACATGCGGAAAACGTGTGGTGACGTCTTAGACAATCTTAAAGGAGACTGCTATCAGGTATGTTTCCCAGATAATGTTTTTAAGTGAACTGAGAATACTGTAATACATATGTCATTGATCTGAATAAAACAACTTGAAGTATATTTGGTTAAGAAGATAAATAGATCCTTTTGTAGGGGAGAAGAAAATTTCCCTCTACCATTCCAATTCTTGGCTAAGACTCCTGTAATCACAGATGAACAAGAGGAGAACAGATGTTTATTAGCATGTATACCTCATGTATATGGGGGAGATACCCAGAGAAAAATGAGTAAGACAGAGTTAGGTCTAGAATTTAGGCTTAAATATCATCTTAACAGGAGAAAGGGGATGTAGGTGTTTTAGGGGAGAACAGATGACTTTTAGGAGAGATGAATGGACCCTTAGAAGAATAGGTGAAGGAGGTATGGTAGTTTGGACCAAGTTTGCCTGAGTCCACATTGGTGTCAGTCTGTCCTCCGGAGATGAGAGATGATCTTCCCTGGTTGAATCCCTCGTAGAGGGGAATCTATGCCAATTGAGTTCCCTTTGGGAGGATCTGTGTTTAGGCAGATAAAGCAGAGTTCAGAGAAAGCCTCTCTCTCTACATGTGCTGTTTTTCAAGTGCCTGGAACTCAAAATAGTCAATATGCTAAAGCGGCATACTTTGAGGTGACATGTTCTCCCCTTCATTCCCTCTGTGAGTCATATGTATGTGTACCTACAGTAAGAAGGAACTCTAGAGTCTCTGGACTTAATAACCGTCGTTCATTCTCATCCAAAAGATGTCATGTACCTTTTTCTGACCTGGCAACCACCACCTTTTGTGTCTCTTCCCTGGATAATCTTTCTCTGTCTGGATCTTTCTTTCAGAGGGAATGTACTAATAGGCAAATTAGTCTCTATCTTAATAAATTCTGTTGTGCTTGCAAGTTCACCTGTCATTACAGTTTGTAAGGTACATTTTGTATTGTATTTTGAGGATGCATGTTTGATGTCCATACCTACAGTACTTGTTAGTACAAGATAACCAAGCAAATACTTATTTTATTTGAACAGAATCTTGAAGATCTCCAGATGTATAGACAATTTAGTTGAGAGCTTCAGTTTGTTGATATGTAAATTACTTGCCCCTACCCCATCTCCCCTGAAGTGTGTGCCTCCAGATTCGATTTCACAGAACATGCATGTTATTTTTTTTAAGCCGAGAAAGGAATCATGTCTACATTAAAATGCAGTTGTAGCTTTTGTGGGGCAAATCGAAAAGATCTATATATTTCCCTTTGTACTATTTGAAAGTTTAGAAAGGGAGGGAGCAATTAGGTTCTTTAGAGCATGACAGATTTTTTTCACAATGAGCTAAAAGTTACCATTGTTTACCAATAATGTTTGCATCGTTAACTATACTCTCTGCTTGGGGTGTTTTAACATTTAATGCTCACAACTATACCAATTGGGTTTTATTTCTGTTTTGTGCATGAAGAAGATTAAGCTTAGAGTTTAAAAGAACGTTTTTATTACAGGTTTCAGGGTAACTTTAGACCAGCGATTCAGATTCCTAGTTCCTTACATGCATTAAGAAAATATACACAGATCCCCAGCTCAAATGTGCGAGTTGTGCATTGTTACAATTGAAGACCATATTTCAGTGGGAAGATTTACTAACAATTTTGGGGGGAAAAGCCTCTCCACTGGAGTGTCCATCGGAGGGTAGAGCACCAAAGGCAGGCGGTGGCCTAGACAGTCGGACATTTTAGGGAAGGGAGAAGGAGTGTTTTCTTTGAAATGGCTGAGCTCTTGAGGAAGTTGGTTGCCTGAATGCATCCTTTTCTCCCGGCCTTCTTTCTGGAACAGAACCACCACCAGGGGGAGCCTGGAAAATTCTTCTGAGCTTGTAGGGCTTTCAGTCTCCTGGGCAGCAGCAGACAAGCCCCTTAGGCATTAAAATGCGCCAACCATTAACAAAACACCAGGTCTTTGCAGCTGTTTATCATTTGAAAGACAGATAATTAACATGTTATCTTTTTTTAGGAAATAGAAAATGTTCCAAAGCACTCTTCCCTTGCTTTTATAATGATGGAATAATTTTAGTACTCAAATCATTGAACGAGTACAAAAAGAATATGTATGTATGTATGTATGTACAAGGTAAAATAGTAGCGAATTGAATCTCGCAGTTTATTTAAAGAATTATATATTATGTGCAGGACAATTTTAGTTCATAAATGTAAAAATATGAATATCAAGAAATCAACATAATTCATTACATGAATAATTTAAAGGAGAAAATGATATTAATAGATGATAAAGCATTTGGGAATACTTAGTCTTTCTTCACAAAAACTCTTTAGAGAAAATAAAATTGCAAAAGGAGGGAAACTAAACACAGTAGGAACGGTCAGAAACCTAAAGATAATATTGTATTAAATAGTGTTGATGCAAGAAACATCCAAACCTGTAAGAATTTTTATGAGTTTACTTGAGCCAAACTGACAACAACTGCCAGGAAGCAAAATCTTAATGAATGAAGAAAATGCTCCAGGGTTTGGCGGTTTATTTTATACGCTGCTGTCAACGGAGGAGGCATTAGGAGGGTTATATAAAATCTGTTGGTGGTAGATTAGGGAGGCTGGACAAAGCAACTCTGAGATTGGATAAAGACTAGAAGGGATAGATTCATACTTCGTTTACATTGGTGGGTACAGGATAGTTAACCATTAATTAACTCAGTGACAACAACTGTGAGGAGTTCCCTGGTCTGTGCTCTGGTGAGAGAGATTGTGCCCCGAGGAGTCTGAAAAAAGGAAATGACCCTGACCTTCCAAAGATACGTTATCATACTAGGTGCAAAAACACAACAGACAGGCGCCCAGTTAAGGTAAAGATTGACCTTGTTCAGGATGATACCAGTTTAGGACAGGACTACCTTCCGTGACTCGCTTTTAGTTAGGAAGGCGTAATTTCAGACCATCCTGTGTGGTTACTTTCAGTCTCGGAGTTTGTAAGGCTGCCCTGCAGGCCCACCCCTCAGCTTGTCGGGTTTAGTGTGTGGCCCCTTTTTCGCCCACAGTGGCAAACCACACAAGGCATTTCCACTAAAACTAGGAACAAGATAAGGATGGTTATAACCTTTATTCAGCATTGTTTCTGAGGCATTAGCTAATTCAGTAAGGTAGAACAATGAAAAGAGTATACATATAGAAAGCAATTAACTCAGTGACAACAACTGTGAGGGGTTCCCTGGTCTGTGCTCTGGTGAGAGATTGTGCCCCGAGGAGTCTGGAAAAAGGAAAGAGAAATTTCTGCATGAGAACAAAGTTAACTAGCCCTAAAACCCTTTGCAGATGATATGAATGCTAGATGATATGGGAAAGTCATACAGAAATCTAGTTGAATTCATGAGAAATTTGGTAAAGTGATTGGATAAAGGCCGACTAAAAATTTCTTCTGCTATGCTAAATGCAAAAACAGTTTGAATTGGAAATGGGGGGTGAAGGGTAGGCTGGAAAGTATTCCAAGTCATGACCAATTCTTAAATACCTAGGAATAAGTTTAACAGGAATTATGAGTATTGTGAGACTGATAAGAGTTATGTTAATATCTCATTGAAATATAGCAGCCGAAGTTTGAATCCATGGGGAGAGATTGCATTTCTTCCGAGGGATGAAGGTATTGATACGGTATCTTTCTTCCTCATTATGAATTCTAGTCAGAATCCCAAGGGAGTTTAAAAAATTAAACCAAATGATTTTGAAGTTCATTTGCAACAGTGAACTTCTCGGAATAGGCAAGAAAGAAAATTTTAAACATCGTAGTGAAAGAAGGGAAATTTGCCCTCTTGTAATCAAATAAGAAGGATGCTGTTGACACAGGAAGAGACAAATAGAGAAGAGGAATGCCACAGAGGCGTGGACACAAACAGCTAGAGTGGCCTAATGTGTGTTGACTCAGCTCGAAAGAGTAGGAGGCTTTATCTAGAAATAAATGAAAAGGCTAGAAGTAAATGACAAAGGTTTATTCAAGGGTATTGATTAGTTTGCAAAGTGGAAATACAACTAGGCCATACCAGAAGTGTTCCAAAGTGGAAAGAAAAGCTGAGAGTTTTTATAGTGAAAAGTACAGTTTTTACAGTAAAGAAGTACATTCCTGAGAAGAATCAATCCTGCATTCTTAGCCCATTGATTGGTCCAGGAGAGTAAGCCTCAGATGGCCAGTGATCTGGACAGTGGAATGGTTTCTTAAGGTCATTCTGATGGTCATCTGGAGGTCCGATGGATGTCCAAGCATTGACATGCAGCCAGATGTGCGTCCAGGCGTTGATGCAGGCCTGGAAAGGTCAGAAGTTTAAGTTCCCAGGCTCGTTAAGGCAAGAAAGAAGAGAATCGTTTCTTCATGCCTCGGCCTACATTTTAAAAATAATTTAGCAGCCTGACCATAGTGACTCCATTTCGTTTCTTCACTCTGATCCTTCACCCTATTATTTCATTTAGGAGAAGATTTAGTTGATTTAAAAAGTGATGCTGGCATAATGGGCTGTCCGTCTGCATGAGAACAAAGTTAACTAACCCTAGAAGCCATAGAGAAAGTAATTTCAGATGGTTTAAGCTCTAGATATAAAAACAAACACAGTCAGGAAAACTTAGGAGTTGGGAAACCTTTAAAGAAAGGACAAGAACCTCAAACTGTAATGATAACACACTCAAAGCCAAAGGCAGACTGAAAACAATGCTGCTAACAAACATGACGGGGAGTTCAATCCCATTAATAATACCAAGAGCCCCTGCACTTTAAATTTTAAAATTAACTGAATAGGAGAAGGTATTAAAGGGTATGAACTGTTACTTCTCAGAAGATGGAAGTCAAATAACCTGTAAACTTAAAAGATGCTTGTGCTTGTTGGTGGCCTAGGGAATTCGTGTGAAAATGTCAGCAAGGGATTTGACAAAAATATAAGAAGAGAAACAACATCTAGTGCTGGGCTGGATGAAAGTTGCTCGCATGCATTGTTGGTTGGAGAGTGAATTGCCGTAAAAACTAAAATACACGTGCCTTCGTCTTGCAATCCCATGTTCGCGGATCCAGAAGGTTCGTTACGGCCGTGTTTGTAGACGCGAAGGCCTGAAGGTGATAAGTATAGAACCTTTTTAGTGGAACTGTACAGTTTTTATCAACATCATTACCTGGCACGGTGTTAGGTAAATATTCCCAAGTTCAGAACAAGGTGGGTGACCCTAGTTTTGCAAAAGAACAAGCACTTGTGTTTATTTGCAGGCGAGTGTTTCTAAGAATCTGCATGAGCATGGGGGGACAATCTGAGCATGTCTGATGGGATTGATAAATTGATTGAAGGCAACTCAGGTGTGAGTGGCTTCTACGTCTTTGCGCCTGAGTGATGTTGTAAGTGAAAGCCATTATAAAACATTAGGACAGCAAGATTCAGTTATTTAAAAAATATGTGACTTTGAGGATATGTGTAAGAAACATTGATAGAAAAAAATGTGCAAAAGATTATTTTAGGGGATTATGGCAAAGTTTGGTTTCTGCTTTATTATATGTGAATTTTGTACATAAATATGCCATTTTGTAGCTAGAAAAATAAAAGACAAAGAGTAGTAACTCCTGTCTAAAAATTCAGGATGTTGCCTAGAACCAGATGGTTCCTTAGCATATAGGCTTTAGTGCTCCAAAGACAAGGCAAACCCCAAACTTCGTTCCTGAATTTACTGTAGAGGGTGTGTGTGAGTTCCAGCTCTTAACTGCTGTGCTTCCCTCACCAATAACTCTGCTTTGGGAGCTAGTATTATTTGTGACATGGCTTTCTTTATTACCAGCAGTATTCGAAAGCATTAGAGGAAATGGGAAAACTATACGTTAAGAGTTTTGGAGGTTTTGGTGTGGGGTTGTTGCGGAAAAACGAACTCTTAGACTATCTGGGGTGATGGAGTAAGCCTTTATTACACGCGTGGGCCCAGAGGAGACAGCTTCCCAATTCTGGGCACTGAGGAGGGGTCAGGTGGGTGGTTAAATACCTTTGCAACAAAGTGGGGAGGGGAGAGGTCTCGTGGTACAAGCAGGAGATACGTAATTGTGAAAGCTAAGGACACAGGAAAGGAAGGGAAGTGGTCTGGGGCCCAGGACAAAGAAACAGCAGGGGAGCATCCAGGGCTCGGGTCAGGGAATCAACTAACTAGTCAACAGGTGACAGTCTGAAGCTGGGAAGCCAGCAGGGAGCCATCAGGGGCTGATGCAGAGTGCCAGCTTCAATTTCTATCTATATTTTTAAATTTCTACTACAGGGGGAAATGGAGATCACTGTGCTTGAACAATAATAATAACAAAGTTTGGAGTAGGATGCAAAAATACATCAATGGACAACAAAGTGATTCAGTACTTCGTGTAAAAGAAAAACTAAAAGTAGAAGAAAATACAGATAGTAGGAGAGGCAGTATAGATTAGGGTTAAGAGCGTGAACCTGGCTGATAGCTCTAGGTGTACTTCTCAGCTCTTTTATTGGGCGCCCTTGGGCAAGCTTTGTAAGCCCACAAGTTGGTTCTCTCTATTTGTAACATATGGATAACAATAGTCCCTGGAGAGTTTAAGTTAACTGAGAAGGCACATAAAGCATGTACTAAGCACTGAACTTTAGCTCTTACAGGCATGGGTGGAAGTCCTTTTTGTTCGTGTGGTAGGTGCCCTGGATGTCAGCCCCGGCTTGCATTTCCCCCTTCCTCTTCAAGTGTTTAACTACTTCCACATGTGTTGGCTCACCACCCCCTCTATTCCTGTTCTTTCTGGAAGGTTCTAGTAGAGGACTGTATTCCAGTACTGAAGAGGTACGCCAAAGAAGGGAGAGAGTTTGATTATGTGATTAATGACTTGACAGCTGTTCCAATCTCCACATCTCCGGAAGAAGGTAGATTTTGTTTTGTTTTTAACCAAAATAACGTTCATGGAAATGTATTTCTGGGCACCATGTGAGAATGAAAGAATCTTAGAGATTATCTCGTTAAGTTCCTTCATTTTCTAAAGGCAAACTGAGGCCTATAGTGGGAAGATGGGTTGTATTTGGCTTTGGTCAAATCCTGTCCTGCCCCTAAATGATCAAATTAACTGAGTCACTTGAAACAAACACGAAATAAAATGAGTCATAATCATATCATTAAGACATTAGGTTGTTGGGTAATTTATTTGCATTATGTGAGTTTTAACCTGTAGTGGGACAACACCAGAGGCAGTTCCCTGCTGAAACCAGACACTCGAAATGACTGCTGGGTTGGGGTGTCTGCGTTAATGATTTTAAAAGAGCCTTTAAAAGATTTTATTTATTTTTAGAGAGAGGGGAAAGGAGAGGAGGAGAGAACCATGGATGTGAGAGAGAAACGTCGGTTGATTGCCTCTTGCATACCCCTAACCAGGGACCTACCTGCAACCCAGGCATGTGCCCTGACTGGGAATCAAACTGGCGACTTCTCAGTTTGCAGGACGATGCCCAGACTACTGACCCATACCAGTCAGGGCCATGCACATTTGCTTTTGACCTTATTTGTATATGTGCACATGTATGTAAGACAATATATATATGTGTGCACCCATATATAAATATGAGTTTATATATTCACAAATGACCATATGTTATTTATTAATAAGCTCTCAAATATTGTCTTGAACTCATGGTTCATTTTTGTTATTGCTGAGTATTAATGTGTTTGATTTTAGCTATTGTTTCTGATGCATGCAGATCTGTATTTATAAAACTTAATTTTTTTAAAATCCAGATTCCACATGGGAGTTCCTCAGACTGATTCTTGACCTCTCCATGAAAGTACTGAAACAGGATGGGAAATATTTTACACAGGTAGTCTACTTAACCATTCTTTTCCCCTAACCTCTCAATAAGCATAAAACAGCCTAATCATGCTCTTTGAAGCAGTAAGTTTGAAAATAGCCAACCGATTGTCTATTGGAATTAATCAGTTCCGTTGTGTCCTGTTACCTTAACCTTCCTGATTTGTCAGCCTTGGGCTTCGGCTGTAGTACGAGCTGCTACCAGCAGATGGAGACACAGACTGTGATTTTTTTTCCCACTTGTAGGCCATCTACAATGAAACCTGCTCAGAGTCAGCTTATTCTTGTAAAAGCAACCCAAATCCGTGAGTTGGGGAATAGTCACAAAAGTGAAATTAGCAAGAAAGTGTGACTGTTTTCTTTTGTTGAGAAGATTAAGCTGGTAGACAGCCCTCTTGGGGACCTGCCATCTCAGTATGGCAGAGTAATAAAAACACTTCCTTAACAGATCACCACAGCCAATTCATTAAATATTAATGGCCCAGGCTTGGATAACTTGCCTTGGCCACCTGACTTTTACCATAAAACACATTCTATGCCCAGGGCTGTGCTAGTTTCCAAGAATTGTCCAAAAGATGTGTTGGACATGCTTCTTGTCCTTGCGTTCATTACAGTTGGAGACCTCAGGCAACCTCACTGTATCATACCCAGGCTCACGGTATGTTCCTACAGACTGAGGAGGTGTGTAGTAGGCCTTTGAAGAAGCAGTGGTCTAGTCAACAGCGCAGAGTGCTTTGATGCTGGATGTACTGCTGTGGTCGCCACAGCACTATTATTTTTTTTAAACCATCAGGTGATGTGCTCAGAAGACACCCTTGATTTACACCTACTTCCCTTTCCCAAGTGTGTCTCAGAACTGGAGTGAGGTTAAAGATGGACCGAAAGTGCCGTGTGGCCTATTGCTTGGTGATTGACAAAAGCTAGATGTTCCTGCTTAAAATTGCTTGCATCACAGGAGTGAGTGTATAATGTCCCTGTGGCTGCTTGAAGGCCACCTTGTCGGTGTGCCACAAAGCTGGGGAAGGCATCACGGAGTGCCTGGGACTGAGTTCTGGTGCGTGGGGGAATTGGAATCCAAATCTGGGAAAGAATTGCTTTCACGAGACTATGAGGCAGGTCCCAGGTCTTGACCTCCTTTCTCTTCCCTTTAAAACTGGGCTATCTGATAATGTATGTGACGTTCATGTAAATTCTGATGCATACTATTAGCAAACCCCTGTCTCTCTTTAGCTTGAGAATTGGGCATTACCAGTACCATTGACACATCTACTTTCTTCCCTAATCTGTGCCCACCTTCTGAAAGTCACCTATCTTTAGTGATTTTTTTATTCCTGTGCTGTTCTTTATAGATGTTTCATATATGTGTGATATACCAAATCATTATATTGTTTAGCTTTGCTTGCTTTTTTAAAAAACATATTGTTATTTAGAGAGAGGGGAGGGGAGGGAGAAAGAGAGGGAGAGAAGCATCAATGTGTGGTTGAGTCCCAAGTGGCCCCCACTGGGGAGCTGGCCTGCAACCAAGGCAAGTGACCTGACTGGGGATTGAACCAGTGACCCTTTGATTGGCAGCCCATGCTCAATCCACTGAGTTACGCCAGCCAGGGCAGCTTTGCTTGCTTTTGAACTTGATAAAAATGGTGTCCTTAAGGATTTACTCTTCTGGACCTTATTTTTACATTATAGAAGTGATACATGGTAACTTAAGTTTAAAAGATACAAACAATACAGAAATTTAAAGTAAAAAACCAAGTGTCACTTATCCACACCTAACATGGGGCAAGGAGAACATTCTAGAACCAAAGCTACTGAATTGGGATTTACCCTCTTGGAGTGCTCTCCTCCTTGCTCCATTATTCCTTTTCGCTCATCTTAATAAGTGCTTAATTCTTTGCCATTTGATTTTCGTTCTGCATTTCCTCTATGTCTTTCTTAAGAACAGAAAAAAGAAACATGGTTATTTAGGTACACAAGACAGTGGAATACATTACTTTTTTGGGTAGTTCTCTATTTATGGTGAGCGGGTTTTTTTTTTCTTTTTTTAAACTGCTTTTTGACAGGGTTGGGGAAGAACAAATTGAAAGTATCCTGTTTCCTTACCACATTGTCCGTAAGGAGGTCCTCCCATACACCGTCTCTCAAGAGAGAGTGTGGTGTCAATTTTAGGATGGCAAGGGAAATCATGGAGCTGTGCACCTTGGTGGCATTTCCGTTCTACAGCTTCCCCAGTGGTGATGTGCTCTAAAAACAGCCAGGCGGTGTTTTCTATTTGTGAGGCTTAAATTACACGTGTGGTGTTTATATGCTCTCATGGTGAACTTGATGTTGAAACCAAATTATATGCTGGCCAAGGGTACTTTGGCCAAACCCCACTGTAGGACCCTAGAATGATGGGTTACTAAACTGGCTGGCACTGAAGGATGACGTCATGTTGAACAAATCTGCAAAGTTAAAACCGCCAAGGCCCACTCTCAGAATAGGTCTGTCTACCCGCTTGCCCGTGGCTGGCTGGCTGGCTGGTTGGTTTTGAAATACCAGCCTCGAAAATGCTTACATCACAAGCGGTCTTTATTCGTGAATAATTTTCATCGTACACTGTACGTGGCTCTTGTGAGGCAAATTGATAGTGGAGTTCTTCGAAAGGAATAGAATCAGCACATGAATGCATTAGCCCTTTGAATGTTAAGAACTTCAGTGGTTACAAGACAATAGGTGGCATCAAATGCCCATCTAGTTTTCTAAATCCGTTATGAAAGCTCAGTCGGGCTAAAATGGTAGACTCGACCCCCGGTCTACTGAATGACAGTTGGTATTTTAGCATGGTCACCTGCAGTTCATATGTACATTAAAGGTTGACAGTCACCGCTTTTAGGTGGCGGTTCTCCTTCAGAGAAGGCCTGTAGGCAGCAGCTGTAGTGTGCTGCTGAACTGGCCTGATCCTGAGTCCCCAGTTCCACAGGACTGGCAGCCGCATGTTGCCACATGGTTTAACCAGCAGCATGCTTGGGAGATATGCAGCCAGCCAGAGCCCACTGTGTGTCTGGACCCCTTTGACCCCCATAGTGAGACGCCCCACAGTGAGGGGGAGATACCACACCAAGCTGCGGGCTGGCAGGGGCTTCAGCGTGGAGGGGTTAAGGATGGCTGGCACCCAGAAAAAATGTACTCCTTCAGCTTGGAGGGAGGTGGAACACATTCTTCCAGGCTAACCTGCAGTAGCTGAAGGAGTACTGCTCCAAGCTCGCCCTCTTCCCCAGGCAGCCCTCGGACCCCGAGAAGGGAGAGAGTGCTGTTGAAGAACTCAAGTTGGCCACCCAGCTGCCAACTTGACCAGTCATGCCCATGCGGAATGTCTACAAGAAGACAGCCCAGGGTCATTGCACAGGAGGAGAACTTCAAGACATTTGCCAGTCTTTGCAAGGCCCGTGCCAATGTCCGACTCTTTGGCATCCGGGCAAAAAGAGGCAAGGAAGCTGCAGAACAGGATGTTAAAAAGAAAAACTGCTGTTGGCAACTTGTGATTAAAAAAAAAAAAAGATTGAGAAGCAGAGCTGTAGAACCAGGTGGAAGTGGTGTGCATTCAGCCGGTTTACTGTGTGTGACTTTTGGCCAGCATCTCTGATTCTGTTTACCCTTTTTTCCTCATTGACACAGAGTGGCTGCTGCAGCTCCAAATGTTACATCTAGGATATAGGCTAGAAGAAAGTTGTTGAAGGGTTGGGTTGCTGTTTTTTTCTTGATTGTCCAGAATGAAAAATACTTTTCCCAGTATTCCCGAGGCAGATGTCTTCTATATCTTGTTGACCACCCTGATCTGCTGGGGAAGCAGGTCAGTGGAGGCAAAAAAGGGACAAAAGAACAATGAGGTCAGGAGAGAATGCTTGATGAGGAGCAGAATGGGGCAATATCCTTAGTCTCTATATCCTGAATAGACTTTACTTCTCTTGTGCTTTAAATGAGATTTAGGGGAAAGAGTGAGGGGTGTGAATATAGTTCTGTGCCAGAATCTTACACTTTATATGAGGGTCATAGTTGAAGCTATTCTGGAAATCAAGACTATATCTCTCTTTGATACATTATTTTCAGTGCAGTGGTGACTACTGGGAAACTTACTTTGAATGGCTTATGTGTATGAATCTTTGCTAATTGCATGGTGTTGATACAATGGCTGTGTCACTAATGAGAAATTGGTCTCACTGTTTTCCATTGCTTCGTACTCTAATCATTTGAAATGGCTTGGTAAATGAGGTAGAAGGATAATGAGCTAATGGATCTATAAATAGAACTCAGTGTAATTTGTGAAAGTACAGAAACCTCATCCCATTTTCAAAGGTGAACTTTTATCTAAAGCTAGAATTGTTCTCATTTATTATTAATGACCTTCAAATGAGTGGGACCCTCGGTGGACTCAAGTACCCTTTTGTTTGCTTTTCTCTCTTTGATTTAGGGAAACTGTGTCAATTTGACTGAAGCCCTGTCACTCTATGAAGAACAGCTGGGGCACCTGTATTGTCCTGTGGAGTTCTCAAAGGAGATCGTCTGTGTCCCTTCATACTTGGAATTGTATCCTTTGACCATATCATTGTGTTGCCAGATCTGAATACCAAGTGAATCCCATGCCAGTTTAATAGAACAAAAAACATAGCTCTTTAGTATATTATATAAGGCGCCAGTTTTCAAAGTTGGGCTGCACATTGGAATCCTGGGAGTTTAAAGCAGTACTGACTGATTCCTGGATCCCGCCCTCAGACTCTGGGGTGAGGCCTGCCACAGCTTCCCAGGTGATTTTAATGTTCAGGCATTACTACTGGTTGTAAAGGCAGTCTCCAGGCCTGCAGCATCATCTGGGAACTAATTAGACATGTGACTTCTTAGGCCACACCCATACTGCTGCCCAATGGCAAAAAGCTGGAGGTGGCGCTGGTGACTTGCCTTTAGCAACTCTTCAGAGGATTGATATGCACTTGAAGCTTCAGAAGCCCTAGACTAAGACACTGCCCCAGCTGTAACAGGCGAAAAGACTGAAGGCATGTATTCAACTTTTATATCAAGATGATCTTACTTTAATGTTAATTTGTACACTCCACTTGATTCTGATTTGCAGAAGTTGAGAGCTAAAAACAATGCTGGGAATCTCAGAAATAATGTTGGTCTCCGTTAGTGCTACTTAGTAAAGTTAATCTAGAGGCATAAGAAAAGAACCAGGGGGAAAACCAGAATGAGCATTGTCATTAGAAATTTATAGTGTGTTTGCTCCTTCTAAAAGATGGTATTCTGCGAACCAAAGCTTCCTTTCTTGAGGTGGCAGTTTCCTGTGACTGCTGCTGGCCTGCTGAGCCCTGGTGGCAATCCCCCCCCAAACTTCCCCCACCGACCCCAGGGTCTGCCCTGGGATGAGTTGAGTGCTGTGTGCTTTCCCGGTGGCCATGTTCTGCCTTGGCATGTAGCAAACTTAGCCGCCTCTCCCCTTCCCAACTGTTCACCCTCATCGGGGTTCCTCTCCAGAGCAATTTTATAGTCAGGTCTGTGCTTATCTGTGGAAAGACTTTAGAGATCAGTTGGTAACGTGTGGAAAAGGGGCTTTGGTCTTGAGACTTGCCTTCAGCTATTATCAGTCCTTCCACCGTTTTTTGCCTTCTTTTCCTCCCACCTCCTGCGCTCCCTCCACCCCATTTCTCACCACCCTCTTGTTTTGGGCCTCTCCCTCTTACCCTTCTCGTATGAATTCATTAAAACATCGTAGGAGATCTTGAAAGCAGCACTGTTACTGAGAGGATATGTGTGTGCTTTTAGCCCTTTTTATGTTCGCTTCCTGCACTCCAGTGTCACAGGCGGTGAGAGGCCAGGCTGCAAAGTGGTTTATTCCAGAGCCCTTTGTTCTCATTGCCACAATGCTGGAAGCCAGCGATTTTCTACCGGTGTGCCGCGAGAATTTTTAAAACGGGCAAGACCTGACTATTTAGTCAACAGGCAATGGCCTCTTTTCCCTTAGATTGTCAAGTAAAAAAAATGACAACGGCCAATACAATAGCCGTTTGGTGTGAATGAATCAAAATTACACGTATTTTTGGTCAGATCAAAAAATACATATTTCTTTGGGGCACCGCACAATTTTGGTAATTTATGTGTGCCGCGAGATTAAAAAGGTTGAAAGTCACTGCTGTTAAGCTATGAAACTTGCGTCAGTCTGTAGGCCAGCAAACACGTTTTAAGTGGTGTTCGATCTTTGAATTATCTGCTCTTACTCCTTGACTCCGTGTCCAGGTGGGTGTTTTACACCGTGTGGAAGAAAGCTACACCTTGAAGATCCGCTTCCCCTAATCATGTGTGCTTACGAATAGCCTTCCTGACCATCATGCGCTGTACACGACATCCAAACAAGGCAGGCAATTGATTGTGAATCCCTCCCAAGTTTTCTTGTTTAATTATTATTTTTAATTTAAAAAGGCAAATGGAAAATGTATATTTTGATGAACCTAGGGTGTTATTTTTTGAAAGTCAACTGAAGGATGATTAGATAGCATAGCAAAAGGCTGCTCCATGCACTGAACCCCTAGAATGTGATTTTCATTACTTGGTTTCCTCCCCTGTGTAGGCTGTTTTCGTTTTTATTTCTGTAGACCTTGAATTTGGTTGTTTGGAAGAATGAACATCATTGTTTTGTCCTGGAGGGGAGTTCTTGATGGTGTTTCTTTCCCCCAAAATTGACTTAGATGATTAAAATTTGGTGCTTACAAGAAAGTTACAAAATAATTAGAAATGCTTTGATTAAAATTACAAATGAGAAATTTCACGTGTCTGTTTTTTTATTTCAGTTAGGTCCCCTCTTTCTCTCTTCTGACCACACCACACAGTACAGACGTGTCTCCTGGTCTTTTTTTAGTTCTCTGTATATCACTCGGTACCATTTATCTTTTTACAGGAGGATGGCCTTAGGGCCTTTTTTGAACAGTAGTAATGACTTCCATTTACCATTCTGGTAAATGATACACACAACCTATTACATTCACCAATTCTTCATTATAAAAGTGACCTGAGGAGAGGAAAAGATTTGGCCTCACTGTCAAGTTGAAAGTCACAAGTTTATTTCTGTTCCCCCTCTTACTGGTGTGTTAGATGTGGAAATAATGATCATTTTGGATCGCTCCTGTGAAGCTTAGAAGATTTTTGGATGCACAGATAGATGATAGTTTGTAGAGAGGCCTGCAACAAGAGCAGCTGAAACTCACCTAGGGAAATGTTTCTGACTACCAGCTTGGTGTAGTGTATTTGTGCAAAAGAACCCACATCAAAGGTAAGGCTGTATTGACGTGCATTGTTCGACAGCACTGGGATATTCTGTTACTTTTTTACACAAGGTTTCTACTTTCATCAATGGAAAGTTCATTTATGGTGAATTTGCAGTAAGCAAAGCATTAAAAAGGAAACATTCACTTGTCTCTTTTGAGATAGAATTAGGGGCAACCTAGAACATTCTTCTTCCCAAGATAGGTTCATGGTATCTAGCAGATTGTCTTTAAATATGAGTATATGCCTACTTTTTTCTTTTTCTTAGATTGGCATGGAAGAAGAAACAACATAAGAGTTGAAGTCATGTTGGAACTAGATTGTCTTTCAGCAACTATTTTTTCTTATGCATCGAAGTTAAAAATGGCATAGTTAAGAATCCTCACCACACTCCAAATGTTTCTGTAATGCTTTACAAAGGCTCTGTCAACTGTAAGATTAAAAAGTAATGGTACTACTACTGTTCGAACACTATTTTGGGTGAATAGAACTGGATATTTTCCATTTCAGAGAAGAAACCGCAGGTAACCTCTGGTGTCCGGAGATAGTGTTTACTAATATGTGGGCATGGCTTTATGCTTGAAGACTGCTTGAGGCCAAGGCTAAATCCACTGATGAATCCTGGTGACACACAGGTCCTGCCAAGAGCTGAGAGTTAGAAATGAGGTGGATCGGGTTGTGCCAGACCATGGAAGGATGCATTCAGGGGAGAGGAGGGAATGTAGTATGGGAGGAAGAATGGAATGGAAAGCAAGGTTTTTAATTTGGGTGATAACGGTAAATGCCGACCCTACTACCCACATTGTATTGGGGAAAGGACGGTGCCTGATTGTTTTTGAACATTTTTGTAATTGCTTTAAAAGTATGCAGATTCTGAATTTTGATGATTAAAAACAACCTCTCCTTTTGCTGGATTTTAAAGGAAATGTGATAAGATCTAAGCACTGTTTCACTTTAATGGCTGTGGTGTTATTGTCTCCTTGATAATCTAAAGTAAGGATAAGCTGTATATCGTGTAGCCCCCTTTTTAAAACACAAGACAAATACGGCTGCAGGTTAAGTTCTGTTCAGCTCATCAGCAGATAAAAACCCTGAAACTGTGATTGAGTATTTTCAGAAAGTGATTCATGGTGATGTGACTGGGCTGGAGGAAGGCTGGGTTGATGGTATTTTGACTGGGCTGGAGCAGTGCTGATATCAAAAATGTGCTGTTGTTTCCTGTGCAGTTCACTAGTCGCCTCCTTTGCGTTAGAGTTAGAGTTATTGTTTGCATTTGTCTCGATAAATTGGTAAGTTTCATTCTGTTCCCATGATTCGTGGGACCAGGTGAAGGAAGTGCATGAGTGATGTTACATAGCATTGGCCTGTATCTGATGCACTAGAGCAGTGCCGCTGAAAATGAAGTCCTCCAATTACTTTCTAAACACTTTTTTTACTTCTGAGTTTTTTAAAAAAGATTTTATTTATTTATTTTTGGGGGGGAGAAAGAGAAATATCCATGTGTGGTAGCTTCTCACGCTCTCCCTACTGGGGACCTGGCTCACAACCCAGGCTTGTGACCTGACTGGGAATCGAACCAGTGGCCCTTTGGTTCGCAGGCCAGCACTCAATCCACTGAGCCACACCAGCCAGGGCTACTTCTGAACATTTTTGTTCCTGAGAAGGCTTTCTCGGTGAAGGAAGCAGTTCATTCATTGATGCGGTGGCTCAAGCTCCTTATCCAGTCTTAGAACAGCACTTTGCCATTGGGCCGCATTATTTGATAGGAGCTGCTTTGTGGCTTTGAGGAGACAGCTCTTTCTATTGCCCTGTTGCTGGGTGTCTTCTTTGTAGCAAATAATCTTTTACATTGCTGTGCTTTCAGTTAATAAAGCACTTTACATTTTCTTCCTCAGCCTTGAAATAGCTTTGTGATTTCAGTGTTAATATTACAGAGTAGGCCAGCAGTCAGATTTTAAAGTATTCCTGGAGTCCCTTGCCTAATAACCATTCGAATCTAGGTTCTAGCATTTGGAATTTGCTATCTGAAAGCGATTCTGAAAGCAGATATCAGGGGTTCTTACCCTTTTTTTGCACCTTGAACTTGTTTGGCAGGCTGGTGAAACCTGTGAGCCCCCCTCTCCAGAAAGATGTTTTTCAATACGTGAAGTGGAAATAATTATAAGGAAATGGGTTACATGGCTCTTCAAAAACTTACAATTTAATATTCGTGTTTTAATAACTTGTTACACAGCTGGATCTAGTGGTGGATTGAATGCCATAATTTTAAAGTAGTAATTAGCACAGATATTTATAAGATCTGCATCCACTGAAATGTAATAACACATCTGATTTCTATTGATAAATTCATAGATACTGCCAGTACTGCCAGTACTAACATGTCTTACCACCTACATTCATGTTTAAAGAAAATGTAAATTTCCGGTTTTAGGACTTAGTGAAAATGAAGATAGAAATGGTTTCCCATCCAAGTTTAGGGACATACAGGATTCTGTCCATGGGCCTCAGGTTAGGAACGCCTGACCTACAGTTTTTGCTTTTATTGTATTTAGGTGGTGGGGAAAGATAGCTGGGTCCTTTTCACCCTGATGTCAGAGCCTCAAATTGGTAATGGCAGATCAGTTTTCCTCAGCCAGAACCATTTAAAATCTCAATTAACTAGTGTGGTCATTCCACTGATTCCTGCTTTACTCATTATTTTTAAAAAAATGAGAAAGAGATCACGGGC
The DNA here is from genome assembly GCA_004027735.1 of Carollia perspicillata. NCBI lineage: Eukaryota > Metazoa > Chordata > Mammalia > Chiroptera > Phyllostomidae > Carollia > Carollia perspicillata. The sequence goes on from PVKM010003366.1 coordinate 54,508, forward strand.
AAAAAAAATAGTCCAGAGCTTTTGGAAAGCTGTGTGAGTACTCTTGCATGTGATTTCCCTGGGAAATCATGATAAATGTGACTGGACAGGTAGGCTCATCTCCTGCACCGGGGTCCTGGAGACACCCTGGCCAGCTCATTGATGCAGATGGTGTGCTCGGACAGCATCCAACGGCGTGGTGGTTATTTCAGTGTACGATTCCTTTGTGATGAAGCATAAGGGGACGGCCCCCTCTGCAACTCTGCACAACAGTAAAACAATAAATTATCAGGGGCTCTTGCAGGTAAAGCAGACCGAACAAGCCTGGTCTGTTTTGACAGAAGCACTCCAATTTCCAGAGAGGAACAGCCTGGAGAGAAAAGCCCAGGATTGTTTGGTTAATACTCTGTGCATGTAGCAGATACTTAGGAGTTTAAGTGCACTGTGAAAAGCAGTTCTCAGAATTATATTTTCCAAGTGGAACATGGAGAAAACAGACTGATGCGAAAATAACAAGGTTGGGCATGTTCAGGAAGAGAACCAGTCTATGATGATAAAGGGAGACATCTCCGCATCTTCATGCATCAGGGAGGGCGAATGTCCATCCCGTACCCTACGAAGTGGGCGCTCCTACTAGGAGTGAAAGCACTGTGTTGCTGAAAGGGGTCCTCTTCACTGTGATTTGTGTCTTTTGGGTTCCTTCTTGGTTGTCCGTAAGGCTTGAAGAGGAGGAGAAACTCGGGTGTGGAACACTCACACTGGAAAGCCAGAAGTGTAGAATCTGCAGCCATTTCTGTGAGTCTTCTCTCTTCTCTGTTTGCACTCCACTGTCAAGTACATTACTATGTCTCTGTCCTTGCTGGTGCCCCAACCTTTGGATAGAATTCTTTTTTTTTTTTTTTTAAGGAAAGGAGAAAGAGAGGGAAAGAAACATCAATGTGTGGTTGCCTCTCACTTGGCCCCCACTGGGGACCTGGCCTGCAACCCAGGCATGTGCCCCGACTGGGAATCGAACCAGTGACCCTCTGCTTCACAGGCCCGCGCTCAATCCACTGAGCTACACCAGCCAGGGCTGGATAGAATTCTTGAAAAAAAGATTTGATTTTATTTTTAGAGAGGGAAAGGAAGGGAGAGAGAGAGGGAAACCTCACTGTGTGGTTGCCTCTTGTGCACCCCCACTGGGGACCTGGCTGGCAACCCAGGCATGTGCCCTGACTGGGAATCGAACCAGTGACTCTTTGGTGTGCAGGCTGGTGCTCAATCCACTGAGCCACACCAGCCAGGGCTGGATAGAATTCTCATTCATGGCCTGCTTTTGGTCCCTGCCAGCCTACAGAGGACTGTGGCTCAGGTTTGCATACCACCCCATGCAGGCCAGGCAGTAAGGCCACTGATCTGTCTGCTTGAGGGGCATAATAGCAAGAAACTCTGATCCTGCCCGCTTGTGCTTAGTTTGAGCCTGGCCTTTGGCTCCAGCTGAGTAACTCTAGAAAGGTTTGTGCACCAAACTAATTAGGCGTACTAATAAGTTGTAAACCATCGAAAGAATGGGAAGTCATGCAGGTGTATGGAAAACAAATACACAAATAAATGGGGGACACATAAATCAATAAGGTGCTTACCATGGAATGCTTGATTAATAATTAGTTAAGGGGGAGTTGAAAAATTAGCATCTTGCAATTACAGTGAAGACTAAATCAGGCAAGAATCATCCCCTGATGAAAAACCTTGGAAAAAATTTTGAGGAGCATATTTCATGTGGCTTTAAACCTTATACAGATTACTTATGAGTTGTGTATCCGTTCCCTATTGCTGCTCAAACAAATTTACCACAGTCCCTTAAACAACGTGAATTCCCTTACAGTTCTGGAGGTCAGAAGTCGGAAAACAGTCTTGCACAGCTCAAACCAAGGTGTCTGGGGCTGGTTCCAGGGAAGCATCCATTTCCTGCCTTTTGTAGCTTCTAGAGGTTGCCTACATTTTTTGGCTCTTTTCCTCTTCACTCTCAACAGCCAGCAGCATAGCATCTTCCAGTCTCTGCCTCCACTGCCTCCTCTCTTTGACCCCTCTGCATCCCTGTTGTAAGGCCCCCTGGGGATGCCGTTGGGCTCACCTGGACCATCCATGATAATCTTCCCCCATTCAACATTCTTAACAACAGCTGCAAAGTTCCTTTAGCAATATAAGGTACATACAAAGTTCTGGAATTATGGTATGGTATGGACATCCTTAGGGGGCCATTATTCATGCACTCAAGGATGCATGAATAATTCATCCTCATTCAAGATGCACCCATTGCAAGAAAAAAAATTTTTTTTTTAAATTTTTTTTTCATTTATTTATCTTTAGAAGGGAAGGGAAGGAGAGAGGGAGAGAAATATCAATGTATGGTTGCCTTTCATGGGTCCCCTGTTGGGAACTGGCCTGCAACCCAGGCATGTGCCCTGACTGGGGATCAAACTGCGATTCTTTGGTTCACAGGCCCGCGCTCCATCCACTGAGCTACACCAGCCAGGGCGCAAGAAAAAAATTTATAGTGGAGAGATTGTGCAGCATTTTGACCACGTGATCAAGATCAACAAACAGCAGATGGACATTGTGCCTCCCGCACTCTGAGAAGGGCCCATTACCACCATGTAGGCAGTATTTATTTTTAGAATGAGGGGAAGGGGAGGGAAAGAAGAGACATCAACGTGGGAGAGAAACATCAACTGGTTGCCTGTCATATGTGCCCCGACTGGACCTGGCCCGTATCCCAGGCATATGCTGTGACTGGGAATTGAACTTACTAACACTTTGCTCCGTAGGAGGATGCCCAACCAAGTGAGCCACACCAGTTGGGACCAGGAATGGAAGTTTTGATACCAGTATTGTATCAATATTCAATTCACTGAGATACTTATTGCAACTTACTGAGTTTGAAATTATTGTTCAACATTGAGAAATACAAGGGAGCCCTGGCTGGTGTGGCTCAGTGGTTGAGTGCCGGCCTGCGAGCCAAAGCTTTACTGGTTCGATTCCCAGTCAGGGCACATGCCTGGGTTGTGGGCCAGGTCCCCAGTGCGGGGCATGCCAGAGGCAACCACACACTGATACTTCTCTCCCTCTTTCTCTCTCCCCCTCTCTCTAAAAATAAATACATACAATCTTTTATTAAAAAAATACGAGGGAGGAATGCTTTTGGCACAGTTGGTTTCCTGTTTGTCTGACGGACGTAAGGGCAAATTTTTGGACACAGAATCAAAAACCTAACAGGAGTCAAGTCCAAAGGACCTGCATGGCACGCAAATAAGCATGTGCTGCTTTGAAGATGTAGCGCAGGAGACAGTAAAATGTGATGTTCGTGAGGCAGAAGTTCTAGCAGCTAAATCCTGTCTTTGAGGCTTTCTGAGAGAGTCCGCTCCACAAAGGAAAACCTGCTGCCAGGGCAGGGGCCGCAGGACATCATGGATGTCCCAGGAGTCGGGCTTAACCCAGGAAGTCTGCTGTGATACAGATAAAGGGAGATGCCACCAAGAGTAAGAGAGTGGTGTGGCGGTTGGCTCTCAGTCCACACTTGGGTTCTCAGGGGGTCCTGCTGGCTGAGAAACAAAAGGCCTTAGACAAACATCTTGCTTTTAAGACCCCACTGTTCCTTTGCTGTTTTTATTTTTTATTTATTTATTTATTT